>JAQFYC010007074.1:0-11090 GCA_034694165.1 Tomocerus mixtus
TATATCTAAGTTTATTTTAAAATTAATACGTTTGAGATATTTTTATTTTGAATTTGTCCCGTAATGGCATACAATATATGGTGCCGGCCGCACTGTGGAGAGGTTGGGGTAAACATTAATTGTAGGCTATAGGCTATAATATAAGTGTAATACGAAGAAGGAAATATAATTTCCAAAGAAGACAATGACCTTTGGTCCAACAATGTATAGAAACAGCATAATATTGCGAACAATGCTAATTGCTTATCTGAAATTCCATTGGTTTCTTCCATACTAGTAGATACCAAAGATACCGTTCATTATCGGTCCATGATCTTTTGGATATCAATTGTAAACTACATACATTGTAATAAAATGTGGGGATTAATTTATTGTGCATTGATAATATTATTGGCTCTTGTACGATAACAAGTCAAACGCTTATGTTGTCAATGCGTTTGTTTTCCCATCAAGGATGTACATAACCTAGGTAGGTATTGTAGTTATTAGGTTTTGCTACTACTGCTACTCTATAAAATTCAATTACAACTTTTTCTGAGAAAAAGTGGATTTAATAAACTAGCTCTAGTTTCTAGTTTCAGGTTTTGTTTACTTGAAATTAACAATTAGCTTTTGATATGTTTGTAAAACATATTTATATTTACTGATATAATGATGTAAATAGATAGCATCACATACAATAAAAAGAATATCCACATACATGTGTGTAATAATAATAAAAGTTTCCTTCCTCTGACAAAGGTAGCTCATGAAGCAAAAACATGGAAAGATCAGAAGAGCAGTATTATTATCATCCTTCGCTAACAAGGTGAAATAACAAAAGATATTATGATGATGATTTTGATATGATAACCTACAAAAACTATCGCCTGTCTTTTTTGCATACGTCATTTCATAAGCTGGCAACAGAACATCCACTAATAAGAAGACAATGTAATCCAATAGTATTCGATAACATGTATGTATTATTCTTAAATACAGCGTAAACAACTGAATGCATAGATCAGTTTCAAGTTTCAGGTACAAGGTATAATGCGAGGAAAGGATAATCTTCTCCGCCGTGACTAGCATCACAATATTAGTACTAATGCATAATAATACAACTTATGAGATGAACTTTGTTCACTGCACTAGCTGACATTCGCCAGCCACATGTATAAATCCTTCGTGTTCGATTGCTAATGGTAAATGTTCATTGGATGTTGAGAATGATGTGTGTAAAATATGTTTATGAGATGAGATGAAGCATTTTTAGCATATTCATTTCATATTGGAATCTGTTATCCTCATCTCATGAGATGAACTCACTAAAATGTATAACCATGAAAATGATACCTCCTCGTAATCTAAAAGCCTGCGTCATTACTAAAAATACACATCCCTTATTATCCACTCTCAGCCGGCTACATGATAATAAATAGGGTACATGCCCACAATCAGATGACGATTATATTAGCATAAATTTACCTGATGTGATGTGATACTGCTACTCTATTCTGTATCTACCACATAATTCCAGAAGATAATTAAATTACAAATTAATGCAATGTTGTTGCTTTGCTGTAATATTATGGTAATACAATAGAACCCTAACCTTACTGAAAATTATAATATTATGTGTATTTACGTGCACACTAGTAGTTACCTAACAAACGAATGAATGCTACAAATACAAATTAATATTCACACAACAAAATCACATCGTGTACTCGCTCGTACATTATGAAAACCATCCTTGGATAATATTTTGTGTAGCCCAGCACAAAGTTTCATGATCACGCCAATGCCAAAGCACGGAGTTGGCAATTCCACACACATTGTACTCCTTTGATTAAAAATTCCGTTTAACCGTCATTCCTAATTGTAAGGATAAACAACTTCCTATCACTACTGACTCACATGCATGCAAATATCTATAGGTTAGCGTTGAAGGAATGTCCCTTCTTAAGCAAATGAGCGAACGTTAACAAAATAATAGGCTTATGCTAACAAGTATAAAATTATTTATGTGCTACTAGACGCAAATCACGGAAATTGTTATGGAAAACATTAAACGTGCACGTGTGCTGCACATTTAGCCAATTCCTGCTAAAATAAATAAGTTTTTCTTTTATAGATACAATGAACTCTGAAACATTATTTATTAACTGCATACTACCGGTCGCCGGTCTGACTTTACATGCCCACGCAAACGACAATCAGAGTTAGAGCCAAGCTAAGGCAAAAATGGAACTAGGATGTAGAACATCAGTTCATATACATATACATACTCGTATAATATTCATATGCAATAAGGATTATCTTTCTAAAATAAGTATTAGTGCGTCTAGGGACATTAAACAAATTAAAGAAATTAGGGTCTGCCTATATTTAACTTATGAATGTATCTATACGAAACAAAGTTATACATTTTATGTTCACTTCTACTTTCCGGGCTACTAACCAAGGAGCTTATGCAAAAGCAGCTGTGCTCTTGGTACTTAAGTTTTGCCTAATCCATTGCTTGTTTTTTTATTGCTATGAGCTTGTTTGTGAGTCTGCCTTTGGCAATGAGTGCATGCTGTATGTAGTATAATGTTAATGCTGATGTGGCTTGGCTTAGGTTGGTGTTAGCAAAGCATGGTGTTGCCCTTGTACAAACATCTTACATAATTTGTATGAATTCTCTTTCTGCACGAGTAGACTAGTTGGCTACAGTGGGATAAAAGCCCGATGTTCTGAATGTCCTTTAGTGAGCATGCAAGAAACACGCGAGCGAGAGTGAGTAGTATTTGCAAAAAAGCTTGCTGACCTAACCAAACCAAAGCACTATGCTAAAAAATTGGATGACATAAACTGAAAACCCATTAGAACTAGTATTTAATAGCATTTGCATGGAACGTGTACAGAAGAAGAAATATTCTTTAGAATGATCTAGGGGATTGTAAGTTATAGCATCTAAAGGAACTTGGCAATGAAGTAGATGCGATGATCTAATCTCTGTCACCCCACTTTTATTTTTCTATTATCTATCTCTAACTTTGTACTTACTATTCATTTCATTTCAATGTAATCTCACTAAAAAGTATAGCTAAATAGATAAGTTAGGAACAATTCAACTCGAATCTCAGATTTGGCAGACGGACAGATAACTTTGCACATAGGTACGTACATAGTTTATAGAATTGCTCTACCCTAATACAATGTTGTACTATGTAGTAATTCATTCTTCTAATGCTTTTTGGGAGGTTGAGCAAAAACAAGAGCAAAAGCAATGTTTTAACTTTAACTTCTGCTTATGTATACTGCATACCATAGCAAAAATAGGATTAAGTTCTTAACAAAACAGTAGGAAGTTTACTATGAGAGCAGACTTAATTAAGGCAGTAAACAAGATCAAACTAATGGCAAAAGCCCTGTTAGTAATTACTAATTACGCTCCACTCCAAGTTAAAATAAATCTGGTAGTTTTCCGTCATTTGTGTTCTCCTCACAGGTACGCCATGCCAGACCATACCAATCCATGCCGTCTCTAAAATCTGGAATGCATCTACTTAATAAGTTCTCAGACACAACATACCTTCTCTACCTACTTATTCGATAGTGCATGGCATAAAATATTAATCAAGACGTAGACGAAACAGATTTGTGGAAAGCGAGTGGGGAATTCTTAATTCAAAGTCCTGTATTACCAATTGGTCTCTCAGCAGAAGATCTCAAAGTCTGGTCTGATTTGGCCTGGCCAAGCCAAGCCTGTCGGCTACCTTCAGCTTACTTACCCCTTATGTTACACTTACACAAATGCGAGATGTACGTGTTTCCATTATTCTCATACCAAGAGTAGATTCTGATTCTATAGATACAATTATATAATAGATATTTTGCAGAATAAACTAATTCAGGGACAAAGGTGAAGGAAAAGAGAATTGCTGAGCTATTGCCAGAAGGGAAATGAGATCAAAATACCTATTCTACTATTGAAAGAAAAGAGATAGAGGGTCCATAGGTACGTTACGTTATTAGGTCTTCCCTCTCTAGTATCTCATCTTCAGTGCATCTAATGAGTTTAAGAACAGGCAGATGAACTTACATTTTCTCTCCTCATGATCAAAGTACAAAGGAAAAGGCAAGGCGCTTGATTCCCAAGGCTAACCTCATAGACAAGGCATAGCCAAGCCAGACCAGCATTGAATTGAAAGCATGTATCTTTCTGTCCTACAGTAAATACGTACTACATGCATACATAAGCTTACTCAAGTCAAAGTCAAGTCGAGTAAAGTCAACCCAAGGAAACTCAAGTTGAGCTTATAACTTTATCTATTCATGCATTACCGATAGAAATAAAACGCTTTAGAGCCAAAAACTTTTAAGGTCTCGTCTCAACAAAACCGACTAAGTTTAACTAAGCTCATCTTTGCTTTAGAAGAATGGGGATTAGATTTGTCTGAGCAAAACTACTTAATATAGAAAAATATATACCTATGCTGCAGTTTGCGTACGGTATGATTACTTTAACTTGTAAGATATAAAATTCGCCATTCAGAATTCCCATTTCTCGAAATCCCTGCAATGTTTGTTTTTCTATCTCGAGGATCTACAGATAGATTAGCTTAGTCTCTTCGTTCCAGTAGCAAATTCAGTTAGCCGCTTGAGCAATCAACCAAAAAACAAGCAAATTCGGTAAACATTTTACATTTTACATAACAAATCAACCTAGTTATTCTGTATCTAACTACCACTTATGGCATGACGTACTATAATTTAATAGCAGTTTACTAATCCTACTTATATAGGGTAATACATATATGTAGGCATAGGCGTCGCCATGAAAAATTGGCAGGGGCGGCACCTAAGTTGGGTGCCCAAATTTTAAGGGAGGAAAATTACCATAATTTAGGTGTTAAAAATGACAATATGGGCATTTGAAATTGCAATGTAATAAGTCAAATTTATAAACAGCCAGTGGCCACGAAAATTCCCAGAATGATACAGTAGATAGATTAAACTTTAATCTACAAATTGCTAGATCGCTATTTTTTTGCTTTTTCAGGCAAATTAAATACATAAAACATACATATTTAAGAAGATCGCCTGCGAGTTAAAGACAAAACATACATATTTAACAAAATCGCGCGGAGCGCGAAATTTTTTTCCATCTTTTGTTCATTTTTACCCAAAAAACCTTTATTTTATATCAAATATGACATTTTCCAGGGGCGGCATTTACATTGGCTGCCGCTCCTACGAAATTTTAGGGGCGGCATTGCCGCCCCTGCCGCTGCCGTAGATACGCCTATGTATGTAGGTATGGAGCAAAGCACCAATTTTCATTAAAAAGCTACAAACAAGACAAGCTGTAATAATATTGACATAATCTAATGCTAAGCTACTTTTGACTTTGCAGCACGTTGTGTTATGTTAGAATATTTTTTAAATGGAAAACAACATCCATTCCGTTGGATGGTAGCTGGTTTTATATGAAAGCACTTTGATTAATGTCAGCAGCCAAGTCGGCATACTCTCTATGGTTTCTCCCATTTTAACAGTAACTTGAAATGACTACGAAAATAGAATTTCTAGGAAACAGTTCGCAGTAATTAATGTATCCTGGTGTGCACAGAGGTGTAATTTAGGGCAGAATCAGGCCAACCACTGCAGTTTCCAGTAGAGAACCATGTAGGTACTTACAATATTAAGTATATACTGTACCTACATACATAGCTTCCATAACACATTTACGTATATACGAGTATAGCAAAATACCGGCTATCAAAAGGCTAATTAATTTCTCGTTTCTTAATCCTTCGGGTACCATCAAAATTACTTTTGTTCTCGAATAATTGCTTATTCCAGGAGTGCGAGATTAGCCCATTTGTTAGAGCGACTCTACTATTTTCTTCGACACAATTGCATAGTTGAAGAGATGAAGAGCAATTTGCTTTCCTATGTAATTTAGATGATTGAACAGAGGCCAAATATTTTGACTTTAAGCGCAGCAGTGAGCAAGCAGTCCACTACAAAAGATATTTTATACCTCCATGTATACTATTATTGTGATTGCATTTCATCATAACTATCGTCTACGTCATAACAATTTAATCTGGGCCCTCCATTCCATGGATTAATGTTACAATTTGTCCTAATTATGTCATTTTTCACATTCCCTTAATTGTCCATTCTTTCTCCCATAAATAAAAGAAAATTGTTAATTTGGTATCATGGAGCGCTAGAACCAGAATCCAAAACATTGTCAGGCCCCCTTAAGATACAGAAGTGTTTTACAAATACCCTCTATGAAAAATGCCAACAGTGCCAATACAATTGACATCTTGTTAAGACTTTAAATATATCTATCGCTAGGTCTTATATATGACTGTATTGTAGCATATATTTTGTAGTATGTACAAAAATACTGTAAGGCTAAGTGGAACATGGTTACGTTTAGCCTATTTAGTTATTTTTGCTTTTAATGCGCAAATGTCAAATAAAAGCAGTAATTATGTTTATCTAGATTAAAAGATTATTTTATTACTGACAAAAATTACCCCAAAAAACAACTTCCTATGGCAAGTACACAAGTAGTAAGTACCTTGCACAATTTAGTTCACATCCTGGGACACCAAATGTAGGCATTCGAGAGACTAGCCTGACACCCCAGCTTACAAGTATTATCAAACGAAATTCTGCTCTATGACAAAGTACTTAATCAACTTTTTTATATAATTGAATATTTTTAAATGCAATTGCGGAGCAATTATCCTATGCATGTATGTGGTAGCTTGTAAAGCAATTTTTTTATATAAAAGTTTCTTGGTAATACTTGTTCACATACAAAATACCCATAAAAGTTGTATTTCATAAATTCGAAGCTAAAAATATACTTGCTAGTACATTATGTTGCCTCTACATACGTTATTTCGTTCTTCGTTGTGCCGTGCCAATCTCACACGAACATTCTTTATTCTGGTTGGCCTAATATATATTTGGCTAAGTTGACTTTACATTGCCTTTTCTCGCTATATACGTAAATACGTGAGTTATGTCAATCTAGTAAGCTAAGCTAATCATAGCGATAAGAGGAACTATGACATAATGAACTTAGTTGACTGGAAATGGCTTAAAGCTGAAGGAGGAAAAAACAGGAGTTACAGACGTGCGTAGCACTCGACCGACACAGTGGGGCATGGTATTTCAGTATAGTAGTACATAGGCCAACATTGTACATCTTGAAAAACAACTTTTGGTGATAACTTTTTTAGAGACAGGAAAGCTAATGTCCTACTTATATAAATCCTTAGAAAAGACAGAGTTACGACTTTCTTAATGGATTCTGTAAACTTTTCCACGACACACAGAGCGTGTTTATACAAAAATAGCACAACCTATTATTTTATAAATTAAATGAGATTTTCTCAAAAGTTCCCCACTTGGTTATGGATTATGGTAGAACTATTTCATTGAATTTACTGTAATCGCCGGAGTGCACAAAGTTGTAAGAAAGGTAATTTATATAAGCCTTTAGTCCTGTAGTTTGACACAATGCCCTAGCTTATGTTCACCTACTGGGAATTTTCTGTGAAAGCAATATGTAATGAGAATGAGAGTAAGCTGTTGTAGAACATATTATGTGTATAAATGTTGTGTGCTATAATGTTTTGTTATGGCGAGAAATACTATTCCACGTTTTAGACTACAATAAAGTTTTATTTTCTGGAGATACTCGTCTCGAATCGTGAGTAGCAAGGTTTGCGTGGTTGAAGAACCTTATATTAATATACATGTGCTAAAAAAGCTCATGTGATTTAGCTACACTACAACTTTCCGATCCTAGAGCAACTTTCATTGGATATAGTTAGTAGAAGTACTGGGAAAAGGGAAATATTAAATCCTGATTCTCAATTACATATTACTAGTTTACTTGTTCGTACTGATATGATGTTAACATTAAACGACACATTTGTAATAATTTAAATTCCCTACTCATGCAGTAAACCACGTATATTTATTACCCTTAAATCTTCCCCTATACCAGATTAGTTTACATCACTAATTATATTTTTATTTAGCAAAAGTGAACAGAAAATGAAAATTAATTAAGTAAAGTTGCAATTTATATTTTGCAACTCAAAGGTTAGGTTACACTTACTGTATAAATAAAATCCAACATATCAACATAAAGTCTACACCTTAAGAAAATGGTTTAGCAATTACCTGCCAATTGTGCCGAATGGTGAAAGCTTTCTCCAATACAATCGTTTAAGCATTCTCTTAGCTGTTAGCTGGTTTAGCTTAGAAAGAGAATAAGGAGTTGTTCAATGTAGAATGTAGAACCTTGTTAACTTACTCAGCACAATCGAGTGTTTATTGTTAATTTCGAAAGGCAAAGGCAAACCATCAACAAAACTACACAAACACAACCCGCAATTATATTTTAGGTTTATGTGGGTACATAATTCTGTAATAATTTAATTCAATTATCCAGTGTATAAGAGTTTTGTAAATTAGAACAATGTGTTATCAAATATGAATTACTAAATTACTAGTACAAACTCCGGTTGGGTAATGGTAAAAGCACAATCACATTTCCTCATTTATCGTGAAATGGTTATCGTAACTGGGATTGGGATGCATGCATATATTCCCTCCACTACATACAGTTGTAGCAGATTCCATTGTACATATGCATATATTTTTGCACAGACAGCTTAATTCGCTAAAGATTAAGAAATCACGCTGTTGTTGTGTATACTTGTGTAAATAGTCTGCTGGCTTTTGCCATTTTTTATTACACTAAAATATGCAATCCAGCTTTCACTATGACGTGTAATACATCATCACTATTATCAGTGGTGGCTGTATGTAAATCTACGAGGCTATGGTCACTTACGTAAATGTCAAATGATGGCATTACAAATGGTTAAATATCTAAACTTTATCTAGTTCAAAAAATTATGAATACATAATTAAGTAAGTAGTGCCAGTATTTCTGCTAATTTGAGATGTGTGAGTGAGAATCCATGAGTAACAAAAAAATCCTATCCCGTCCAGTCCATTTAAATTATACCTTGGACATTATGTATATCAAAAAATCAATGTAGAAACAAAAAGAAAACAAACATTCTTGTCATTTTTACATGACCTAAGTAAAAGTCTAGTAGACCGACCGTAATGAAAATCCAAACTAGTAGTTTCTGGCGCCATGCGGTCCTGTTGGACGGTGCGATACTTACCGGGAAAGGAAGCAGAAACAAGCTGACTTTCCCCGCTTTCTCTGAACTTGTAACATCTGATGAAGTTTATTCTACTGTTTGTGTGTGAGTAAAAGCTGTTCATTCATAGCTATGGGTAGTTAATTTTAGAACACGTTGGTTCGTATTCAAATTAATCTTAACAAATAAAATCAAACTGCTAGCAGACTGAAAGTAAGTTAAATTAAAAATCTTAACATCTCTAAGAGTGACGCATTTACATTGTCTGGCAGACAATGTGTAAAATTGAAATTGACTGCTGTGTTGCATCTTAAGAATTTAATTGCTAGCTTTAATGCACCAACAAATATAAAGAAGCTTGTTATGTAATACCATTATGTATAAACTTAAATATTATGTACTACATATAGATGCAGCCTATCTCATACTTTCTCCACGAAAATACATATTTCTGTGGGCTGTGGATCCAATTTTTTAAAAGACGGCGTAATACGATGATCATAAAAGTGGTACGTACTCCAATTTTATTTTTAAGTGTTTTTAAGCTAATATTTTAATGACAGATATTTTTACAGTTCCTTTTACATGCAAACAACTTTCTGCAACCTGCAAAAGGGGCAGGCACTGTCTCCAACAGAATCCCTCCCAAGCGATGCGATGTACAGGGTACATCGAATGTATTGCATAGTCTTTACCTTTTCTCCATGTAAACTTTTACCACATAAAATATTCTGTTTATTAGACTATGTTATTGCTTACCAAGTGAGCATAGTTGTCAAAGTTTACAAGGAGAAAGTTAGGACTGACTTATATATCTTGTACACTGTAGAGTAATAATTCTCTGGTGAAAGGTTGCACACTGTTCTATAATACAACGTGCGCGCAGCTATATTAAAGAACTGTGGTGAAAGTACATATGGCGTACGATGTACATGTATATCCTCAAAGCTCAACAGTGTAGTGCGTGCGGTATAAAATGTCGTGTCGTGAGTCGTGATTGATTGACGTTTTAGGAAATACCTTAACCAATCGTTGTGAAGGCGGTAATATCTCACTACACGTCCGTCCTAACAAAAATGAATTTTCAACTCGAGTCGAGGAAGACTTAAAGAACTGTTAGACTTACACTTACACGTGTACTTGTAATTTTATGTACTTACTTTCAGATTTCAGTTCACAGACAGCTCCAGCAGACAGCAGTCCGCAGTCGAGAAACCTTTTGACATTATTGTCAACTTTGATTTGTTGTCCAATATTTTGTGGTGTACTTTTGCATACGAGATACGTGACCGATTGATTGACAATACTCTAGCCTAGGTTAGAGGAAAAACAACATCAACAATATGGTAAGTACTTAATCTAAACAATAGAGCAATTATTTCATAATTGTTAAAACTTCTGGAAATTTTCCTTTTAGATGGTAATGAAAATATACCAATAATGTAATGTAATAATGTAAAACTGAAGGTGTATCACTTGTAATACCTTTGACCTTTTTTAACATAGAACCCAGTCCCCGTCCCGCCGGAAGATACAGGGAAAGCAGAGGTAAAGAAACCAATCTATAATGCTCCGAGACAGTCTACGGCAACTCAGATCCGATTGAAGGTCATTCAAGGCTCCGTCGAGAGACTAATGGCAGAGGTTGAAGAATTGGGCGAGATAAAGCAGTTTTTAGTTAACTTGCGCCGACAAATGGTAAGCAAGCCAAAACGTAACTTGGCTCTTGGAAGTGACATGATTTTATTTCGTAAAATAGTTGTCGTTAGTTGTTAGTCGTCAATACTACGTAGTTTTCCAGTAATATTATCGATTATAGCAATTGTTTTATAAAGTTATGTCTTTATTGTGCAGGATGAAGAAACTGCCGTCATTCAAAACATGACAAACCTGGCTTTCACT
>JAQFYC010007075.1:0-11090 GCA_034694165.1 Tomocerus mixtus
TTCTGGTGCGGGGATGTGCGTTTCTTTGCCTCGGGTCATGCTATCTTAACTAGAATTAGTACAATATTGACAATAAGACCAAATATTAAATATGTAGTGTTTTATGTGTATTTACTTTCCTAAAGCGTGTGTACTTGTACTAGCATGTTACTATAATATAGCATTTACCGTGAACTATGGAGATATTTAATGTTTTTGTTTATGGAGCAGTTTTGATTTGTAAGGTTAAAGATGTATTGTGGACTTACGCATAATGATTGTCCACATAAAAATATGTTTTTGTTAAATTCATGCTGTTGATGTTTAAGAGGCAGTTGAACTGATCCCATTTACACTTAATCTTCATCCTTTACTTATTGGGCAGATATGCTAATGATAGTATATCTGTACTTTACTAATATACTACATGTATTTACTCATTCATGAGATACACAAAGGGTTTTTGCTAATAAGTACTTGACAATTATTATAAATGTGTGGCTCTTATCATGAACCTCTATGCATTTAGTTTACCATTTGCTTAACAGATTAAAAAATCAGAGAATTGTACCTATGTGACATTTGTCGCAGTGCACAGAATAGCTGTAACTACTTGGTTTGGTGTATATGTTATATAAGTAACTGCGCTAACTTTATCATTGAGATAAAATGATATTAGACATGGATAAGTTTATCCTTTTGTTTCGCTCTCGTCACAAGTAATCACATTAGGTGACCTAACCGTGTCTAATGTTCTTATTGTTCTTTTACGATATTAACTGTTCTAAAGTTATTATTTTGTTTAAAGTTTACTTTAATGTTAATTCTCCACATGCAATACAAAGTATCAACTTATCTTAAGCATTAGCAGATATGACATGTTATTTAATTACAACTAGCCTTTTGACACGTTCTCCGTCTCCTGTGGAAGTGTAACTACCACTTTGTTTTGGATTTGTCACCACATATGCATTAATTCAGGACTCGCTGGCGCCAGACTTCTCTTCTTGAAATGAAAGTACCTATCTAAAGAATATTAATATTTGTAGCACAGAATAGAATATGAGAGTAGTACGGACGGAGTGGGTAGATGGTTTCATATTAAGTATTTATGTGCATTGTATATCATAATAAGAAATAAACCTTATTATATATTTAGTAAGTGTTCGTCGTGTCATAAATAACTATTGTAGCACACTTGGTGATCAACATTTATAATATACTGCTTCTATGCCATACTTTTTATTTACAGGTTACTTATCTGTACTTATTTGTATATTAGTACGTAACGAACATTAAACGACATGTAAAGTGCCTACATAATCACTCGGTTCAAACCACCAGTCTAAATTTAGGTCTCTGGTTTCCGCCTGGCGTCTTGATTTGCGCAACGTTTGCAATAATCTAAGAAATCACAGACGTCGTGCCGTGCTGTCTTATATGCGAAATGTTATGCAACTTTAGTCTGTCCTAGATAACATTTTGAAACTTGGAATTACACGAATTTTTTATTTCAATATAGAGTCCATACTAATGTTAAGTGTGCTGAAGGACAAACTTCGCATAGTAATTTTCTAGAAATATTTGCATTACGTTTGGACAGGATGTCACTACTACTGCTACATCCACAATAATATGACATAAATAGATGTACACAATTTAGAGTTCACTAGCAAATAATTATCAGATAAAATTAATTTGCTGAAATATTATACTTATAGGTACACATTTTACAATGAGATTGTCTTAACTACATTATTTACACATACATAGAAAAATAAAAGCATATTACACTATAATGTGCTGCATATTTATGCACACGGGATGATGTGAAGGGTGTCAAGGAGAAGAATGAGACTTCCAGACAGGAAGAGGCAAAGGAAGGGAAACTGTTAATACCATAAAGTATAATTTTCCTGTTACAACTGCAACCCTATAGAATTAGGCCCGTATGTCACAAAAAGAAAGTTAACGTTCATCCAGAAAAGGCAATGCAGTGTTGTGTCTACTTATATTGTACATACACATGAGTTACCTACTTATAATATAAAATAATATATTGAGTAGTTAGTCCCCTTAGATAGACTAAATATATATCATAATATTCTTCGGCTACGCTTATTTCTTACTACAAAGGTCCTCACGTACATATAAATGCTTTGATACACATAATAGTAACCCTGCGGAATAGAAGAGCACGAGAAGAGAGATAGAGTTAGTGAGTGGTGAAGTGAATGCAGTAGGGTAAGATGAGAAGAAGGAAAGCCATGAAAGGGACGAGGTGACGGTGACAGCAAGTGAAAGAGATTCTGGCATGACGCCTAATCGCAATTCACGGCAACATCTCCCACAAACACTGTTTAAGCCATATTATATGTAGTAAAGCTTCAATACACTCCTAATAAACCGATTTTCTCACTAAACTATTCGGCTTTGTTGATGAAAATAGTTTAAATGGCATATGAGAGACATTTATTACTAAATTCCCACAAAATCTCACAGTGCCTCATGTATGGGGTAAAGGGAGATTCATATTTGTATTCCATTAGTCAATAGCTTTCCAACGATACCTCACTTGCCCTATGTTTATATTCAAGGAATAAGTGCCGAGTAGGGAAGTTCATTGACTCGTGGACCGATTTAGCCCACTGACAAGGTGTCTTTTAACCTTCTTTATCGAATTTTGAAAATAATTAACAAAGTTGACGCATTCATAAGTTAGAGCGAACGGACACCCGGCATTGGTCGTCTGATAATATATCGCAATGGCGATACATAATAACCTAACCTTAACAACTACCGGACAAAAAATCTCAAAGGATTTCGGTTAAGCACATACACATTATGATTTTACTATAATATTTAGTTCCTTATTATCACAGGTATTTTACATGCGGAAGTTGACGTATTTATGTACAAAATGTTTCATTTTCCCTCGATAAGCATTTATCACGTAATACTATGTACTTAGCAGAGGTAACACTTTTAATAAGAAACTGTATTACAAACCAAACAACTGTAAACAGGAAATCTACCCTTACTATTAATACGAACATACGATGCTGTTTCCTTAAAATGGCTAATGCTCTTGCAATTTTTCAACGCATACCAATCGGCAGTTCCTACTTCCGATTTAGAAGGTATAAGTTGGCCAGAGATATAGAAGAGTAATATGAATTCTATAATTTCTAAAAAGCATATTCTTATGATACATCTTTTGAAAAGGGATCTACAATTTCATACACAATAATAATTTTACGAATTCGTTAAATGAAATTGTTCTTCAAAATATACTCAAAGCGATCATCATAAAGGTACAAGGGCTGGTTCTTTTTCAGGTAAACAAAACGCAATTGTTGTAATTAATAATTGTTGTGAGATAACTCAAAAGTGATTAGAATACTTTAGTTGGCTTGTTGAGAGTTACGATTTCGTTTACACTACTAGTGGATGTTTGTATTGCATGATTAATACTTTTTCAGAGCATAACTACACTTAATTCAGCAAAGTAAAAATTTTCCTTCTACATATACATAAATTTATGTATAATTACCTTAAAATGACCTACTTAGGAATATTTTCTTCAGATAAAATTATTCTATTGGATTTAGATTCAATGGTGTGGATTTTATAACTATTAAAGGGAGATTAGTAGGTATTGTGCTTTATAGCCCTGTTTTCTCACTTGACTCTCGGCCTACATTAAATAATACTGTGTCTACTAAGTATGTATGTGTTTAGGTAATAAATAATTAAATTGAATCGAAGTACATTCATGTGGTGTACGGTGAATGTATTAAATGTTCCGTCCGGTTGAAGTCGAATTTGATACTTTGGCATGGAAGGTATTGGTTTGGTTTGGTTGGTGGGTTTGTGGCTTTAATTTTCTGTTTTATGTGATACATCCACCAGTCTATATTATACTTCATTTTGTAATGTAATGTGAAGTTGGTTTACACGGAGGAAGAGACTCTCACACCAAACAAGGTTTGGTTTCTGTTATGTTCTGTGTGTGTCTCGTTCGTCTCAATTTCCCAACTTGCACAGTAATCAAAATTATTCAAAGTGGATTGATAAATACTACTCATTTGCTCCCAAATTCCATTTCATGTTTAGGGAAGTGAGGTTTATTAATAAGAATGAATTCCCTGATTAATGGCGCACTTTAGATGCAAATGCTGACTCAAATGCTCCAACTACCACCACCACCGTGCAATCATTACGCTTATAGTCTCTAAAACGTCCCTGTCTCCTTTCCTTCTCTCTTGCTTAACTGTCCGTATAGATAGCTCCTTCCCATCCCGAATATTATGCATATAAAGTTGCGTTGTGTAACAGGCATATGCACATATCTGTAGTAACAAATCTATATCAACAGAGACTTGATATACACAGTTTGCATGAATATTAATAATTTCACCTTATACCTACGTGTAAGTAGAAGTATACGTTAGCTTTATTTTCATCTTTCCTAGAAACTGTTACATATTATAACAAACCATATCCATATAGTTTGATATTTGGTACCTTACATTATACTATAAGTAAAAGTAAGTACACAGAAAGGAAAGGCAGCTTCTTAAATACTAGTTTCTCCTCTCTTTATAATGTAGTGTAGAGGGGAATCACAGGGGTTACATACTTTAGTCGTTTACTCTACCTTCCTTTGGCATATTAAGAAGAATCAGAATTTTCCATCTTCTTTGCACGAACTACTCTGAATTAATTAGCTCGGATGTTACTTTGTTGTTTGACGTATCATGATAATGACTCCATCCAGCCGAGAAGTTCCTCTTGCTCATCTTACATTTACATGAAATTGATTCTCCTTTTGATAATAAATACTCTTGAAAAAAAAAATTGAACAAAACAATTAGTTCATGCCTGGTATTCATATTCATTGCAATAATGTGATAGCAAAAGCAGGAAGAGAGTAGCTGAAGTGTAAATAATAAATAATACGGAGAAAGCTTAAGTTATTTGACTTATCACACAATAAATTAGAAACTGATTGCCATACATTTACAAATTAATTTTTGCTGCTACCATTTCCAAGACACAGCTATAATTTTCTCTAAACGCATAGTTATGAGAAAATTGCTACTGCCTTTTTTACCCAGAACCTTTTATATATCAAATGTTTTTGTTCATGGTAAGGCATTTCGTGTGTATGTACAGATATTACATTTCATAAGTGAAAAGTCTAGTCTAGTATTATAGTCTACGTATAAAATGTCTCCTCGTACATTATTAATATTAATATAATATATATAAAGTTGTCATGATCATAATCGAGTTTCACCTTCCATTAAGAGTCAACTTTATGGCTTTTGATATACACTTAAGCTTTGGCAAGAGATTGACTTTATGGAAAAGAAGAGCAATTCAGAGATTTCATATCGATAACAAGGATTTGGAATAATTGCTCCGAACTGCATCAACTTGATACTTTCCTTTACTCCCCATCCTATCTCAGCTCTGGCTATGTTATTCTTATGTACAGTACATTGTCATTCACTAACGTGGAATGGAATACACAGATAGAAAGAACTCTGGTGTAGTCTCTAGACTATTACTTATATCCCATAAAATAAAATTTACTCAACTTTTTCAATTTATGAGCAAAACCTGTAGAATAATACACTGAGATACATCCTCTTGCCCATTACTCAAAATACCTACTTAAGTATATTATTATAAGACTACTAGTGTTCTATTGCCCATATTATAATGTTTTAGGGCACTGCACTACATCAAATAGAAATTGTTTATACTCAAGTTCACAATAATAAGCCTTGGCAAGGCAGGGATAAAGCATAACAGTTCCTTCCTAGTTGTGTTGTAAGATCTACAAATATACTACTTTTATAAATAGTGGTACAAAAATATTATGGAAAAAACTAAACCAATATAGTAAATGAATGTACTCCTACATCCATTGTAATAATATTTGGTTGGTGCTATGATACATAACATAGTTGCCCATAAAAATTGTTCGTTACATTGATTTCTCTCCTCCTACATACTTATTATGTCTCCCAACAAATAATAATATTTTCAAAATGACGTAACTTCATACTTACTATTTATGTATAGTAAGGATGAGGACAAGGCAAGTATATCTGTACTTTCCGATGTGGGTAACGCTTTAATGCTATTATCCAAAAGTAATACAATACATGATGATGCGGCTTTAAAATTATTGCTTCTAGTTTATCTATGGAGATATATCGACGATAAATGGGATACCCCATTGAGTTGTGATAGAATCTTCTACTAAACATATCAAAGTGACATCTTATCATATTTTATGTAGTAAGGAATGTATATCCCCTTTAAATCCGATGTTTATCATCATTATGCTTGTAAGCTTCTCTGGAAATCTATTTGAGGTACTTTGGTATTAAGATTCTTACAATGTTGTGCATTTGCAATACGAAGGAATTTATTTTGTACACACAAATCTTGCCGTTGTCCTAGCCTATTATGTGAATTTACTGTAGTAAGTAGATGTTATGCTATGCAATTATACTTATAGTATGTTTCTTTAAGTATCATAATGGGCATAATAAAATATCAACTATTTTCTGGTTCAGTAGGAATCGTTGAGAATCTATTTTCCATGGAGCTTTTCCACAAGTTTCCTAGCTATTGTACTATCTAACTGCTAGTAAAAGTGGTTCACAATGTCACAACACAACCAGCTTACCTCAGTTACGCGAAGAGTATACTAAGTTTATGTCTATGTCTATATACATATACATACGCGCAAAAATTGTATAGATCTATATTAAACTAATTTGCATGCAATTTTTAATTATTGCTCGATTTTTAATACCATTAATGTTTCCCCATCATGCAAATAGCTATAAAATTTAGCTCCAATTTAAATGTGATGTCAATTTAATTCATGTGCATTCATGTGGAAGAAGTATTTTTGTGTGCAACGGAAATAGTACACGTGTTAGTACACCTAAGTACACGAACAGATTTCTTTGAGTGCAAATCAAAATCTACTAAACTACTTATTGGTATTCAGTTACCATATTGCATTGAGCTCTAGTATACAGATATATGCACTCCAGCTCTAAATGGAATATCTTTTTGCCATAATAATCTGTTTCACTCATTACAGTTGTCAAATGGGAATATATTTTAGATGTGAATCTCCAGTGAAGGATTTGAGAGCGGGATTAGGGATGAGAGGCGATGATTCGGATTTGACTTTGGCTCGATTGCCCCAGACGTGTATGCCAAGCATAAATATGGTTTGGAAAGAGAGGAGAAGGACAGATTGTTGAAAAGCTAATCGATAACAAGGCATATAAAGACTGACTGATTCGGACAGTGAAATGGGTATTCTGGCCATCTCCAGGTCAATTTCCCTTCTAGGTGGACCCATAATGTGACGAAGATAAAGAAAATTCGATAGCTACAATGGTCGTTGAACAAATCTCTCGGTCAAGATTAAGTTCCGACTTATCACACACTCTCCATCCAACATCCAACCCAACTGCATTCAAACTCGAACCCACAATCACATACATGTACTGCTACTGCATATGTACATATAAGGAACTAAACTACTAAACGTAGCTTGGTAGTAGAGTAGGTACCTTCATACAGATCAACTTTGGTTTGCTTTCTTCTTATATCTTATTTCCAATTCCAAGTGAGAAAGAAGCCAAAAGCAAAAGCAAACCAAGACAGGGAAAAGCAAAAAAATATATACATACATCCATAGATGAGGATTCAGAATGGACAGGACAGGGCACTCCAGCCAACTCATGTTCATGTCCAACAGCTCAACTCTCTTTCTCCCATCACATCACTCTAAATTCCAATCCAACTGCCTATACATACATATCTTAACAATCTGATTGTGTATACACACATAACATCCAAAGAGAAACTCGATGTTATGTTATGTATGGGAGCTGAGCTTCAGCTCAACTTAACTCAATTCAACTGAAATATCCATTCTGCCATTGTTTGGCTGACCCTAACCTAACCTATCTTTGTGTACGTACATAATGTAGCGAGTGTAAAATACTATCTGTGGAATCGCCTTTCATCGCCAGTCCAGTTAGCGTCCTGTCGTCCTCTCCTTCTGGTCAAACCAAAAAGAACCCATGCACAAATCTCACTCCCTAACATAAAGTCTCATGTTATTAAGTAGCCAGTCTCCTGCAATTGCAAACTGGACTTTCACTATTTACACTTTACGTTTAGTTTACACTTTCATCCTTTTGTCTTTTCTCCACATCACACTGTAAATATAGCTTTCGGTCTATTCTGTCACACTCTCATACTTACGAATCCATTATATTTATTTGCCATTCAACTCAAGCCTAGCCAGTTTCGCCTCAGTGTGAATGGAACAAGCCAAATTTCGGCCAGCCACTTTTACATTCTCAATTCAAATCAGATTCAATATACAGTAATGCTCGTCCCCTGTCCACTTCTATTTATTTTTCAGTTACTGTACTACACGACAAATAGCCAACTTATAAGCATAGGCACCGTTTTTACCTTAACACGATGCTAAATGTACACATTTCTTTCATCAATGTAACCTGCATACGTACTTAGTACAAGACAATTAACATAATTATTTATTTTATGATCGGATTACTAATATATTAATTTAGCATTTAGAAAAATAACTGTGTATATCAATATCCTCTTGCACTGCTACGATGTGATCACAACTATTAATCAGTAGTTAGAGATATTGGGAAATATTTAATATGCAAAGTTGTCTATTACTTAGAACATGGCAAGTTTAAGATATTAATATATTTTTAGGACACTGAAAAAGAATAAAGGATAGTTTCGTCAAGGAAGTTGTAAGAGTTGGTGGAATAGGCTACGAGGGCATTGTATTGTGAACAATAGAATGTACTTAGAGGGTAGCTGGAAGGTAGTTACAGTATCACATCAGTTTTTCAGTCAATGAGATTCGTTTGAAATGGACGAGACGAGATATCTGTGTCCTCTAGTGAAGCTATAATTCCAATGAATATATATCGTGGAATAGAGTGTGTGTATTATGTATAGGTACACTGAAAGAGAAAGGCCAGAAGGAGGAAGGACGTCGTCGTTGTCATTTCTTTAGTCAGCGTACAAATCGACGGTCAACTGTGGCCAGAGGTATGCTAAAGAGATTGATTACACTGTCCCAGCGGATCCGATATAATGTACTGGCGAACACCAAGAAAAAGAGGGGAAATATCCTTTTTACATGGGGTACCCTCTCTGAATAAGTGTGCTGATACTAGGGAGGGGGTTTAATGTATTTTATGTACCTTTTATGTTTAACGTTTCTCTATAAAATTATAGTGGCACATTTAGAGCAAAACATATACTGCGCAAATTACTTTTTATACAAAGTAAGTACATTGTCACTCTGGAATTTGCATACTTATGCATGCAATGGTCATTTTAAAGATAATGTTCATATGAGGATGAGCATATTAACACTCTAGATACCAATGCAATAGTAGCTCAAACTAATTTTTGCATTAACGAAACTACCTACTCATCCTCATTTATTTAATCTTCTACAAAATTTAGGCAATATGACCAGTTCAGGAAATAACCTTAAGTTTATCTTAAAACATGTTTCCATTAACATTTTACACAATGAGGCGTGTAAAAATCAAAATATTTTACAGTGTGTTTGATTGTGATTAAGTATTAGACTTTAGTGGTCCCACTGTCCTTGTCATATTGTATAAAGTAGTACTTACCTATACCTAACTAATATAATGATTTTATAATTCTATATAATTTAAGACTGTTACACCAGCATAATGTACTAAGTAAGCCAAATTAATGAGGTCGCTTTATTGGAAATGTTATTTAGATACAGATATTGCATTGCATCCGATAAATCTTAAGATTTAAGTTCCTAAATTCATCTGGCTACCCTTAGAATACCAAATCAGTGTAAAAAATTCTAAATACGTAAAAGACCGCATGTCATACCATGCCAGACCATGCACAATAAGTAGCATCTTTGGACAAGGCGAGCCAAGAAGAGCAAATCTCTTATAAGGTACAGTTAAAGTAATTTGTACATTTTTAAGTGTCCAGAACTGTATCTTTATAGAGAGGATATAATATTAACGTTTTTACTAACCCCATTATCAGACTGTATAGAATTGACTTCGTAGATATTTAAACATGTGGTAGGGGTACCATATACTTAAGTAGTCGGGAGATTTGGCTAAACCTGAACCAAGGTAAAATGTGAATGCCTACTTTGTATTGAATGTGATCTATGGTATACATAGTACAGAACAGATAGAAGAAGCATGAACTTTTTATTAGACAGAGTGGGATGGACAAAAAAGACTGCCTTTTCGAAGTCTTTTGGATAAAAAATGAAGCTCACAAATTTCAACCGCCTTCGACAAGGGAGCTCATACATAGATAGATATGTACATAGACAGAAGAGCAAACTGCATTTCTCAATACTACATATACCTACTACATTATGGCTATTTGGATTATTCGGTTCGGGCACTATGTATACTTAATACTGGGACACGACGGTACAATCCCCAATAGCAGCATGTATTTTGTACCTAACACAAGAAGTGGCGATAGGAAAGAACCTGATTTGACTTTCTATACTTTCCCCCGTACTTTAGCTTGACTTTCTATCATGTAATCCATTGAGTTAAAGCACGGCTCTGACTTGACTTCTGGGCTACAAATTTTCTAGCTCCAAATTACTGGACATGATTGACCATGATTTCCTCTCTCTATATAATGTAACTGAATAGCCATTATATTTGATCAATCACTTTACACATGCGACATTTCTTCTTTCATGACTCTCCTTTCAACATCCTTGCTTTATCCTAGACAAAAAAGTTAGCCAACTAAAACTTCCTTACAGCTTTACGAATAAAGTGCGTATAATTACATTACGCATTCTTGCCTACATATATATATAAATATTACACATTTACTATAGTACGTATTTTATGACACAATTGTACTTCGGACAATTTCGGATTTTAAGAACAGGAAAGACAAATAAAAGAAAATAAATATAAGCAAATGAGTAATGGTATTCGTTGAAAATAGGGCGCATAAGT
>JAQFYC010007076.1:0-11089 GCA_034694165.1 Tomocerus mixtus
ATTTCACCTGCGTTAACATTGCAAAACCAAATATTTTATTCAATTTGAAATATATAAACAGGCATTTTAATTATTAATCCCCAATGCTACTATTTATTTAATTGTTCCTACAATAGGTGAAGAAGTACCTGCACTTGTCATATTGTAATTACAGTGTCACTAACGCTTCCTACAGCCATTTCAAGGCAAATAATAATGTGCCCTAATAAAAATGTACTTACCTAATGACTTTATCATATTCTCACTGCAGTCCTATAGGTATTACTACCAGATAAAATATAAAGTTTGTGAATCCGCATTGCAATTAACTACATAAAACGGTAACTGTGTTGTGTGTTTAGGTGGTCTACATTTTTTCCAAGTTAACAGTAAATAAACTGTCGTTGTTTATGGTCTAACATTAATTTCGACTCATTAAGAATATCTACAGCTAGAACTACTTATAGGTAAATAAAGAATGGCCTAATTGTAAAAATAAATGAGCAAAGATCAACTATCTTTATAATGCGTCTTCTGGTCTCTTACCGAACTATGTATACAGTACACAGTTGTGTAGTTAGAAGGAAGGAATCGGATCATTAAAGAGCAGCCTACACTAGGTACACTACATAATATACTTACTTACTTAGTACTTAGGTACTTTGCAGATACACACATAATTACTATCATTCTTTTGCTTGTACGTACATTACTGTTAAGTAAATCTGCACAGTGTAAAGTTCTACAGTCAAATCATCAGGTGTATACTCACAATAACATAACATAAGTAATGTGTTATGTATCATTAGATTGCAGTTGCAGATTTGCAACAAGTCCGTCGTTTGACACAGAGCAGACTGGCACTATGGACTATGGCATGTCTTGGCATTATCATGGCAAAGGTAAAGCATTAAAAAAATGCATGGCAGAATGAACTAGTGACTGACGAACGGAGACGGTAAGTTGAGTGAATGGAATGGCCATTGAGCTATGCAATGAAGGAAGGAGGAACGTAGGCCATATAGTAAGTTAGTGTACCTACGTAAGTACCTATGCAATTCTGCTGTAAAGTATAAGCACTTATATGTACAGTACGAACTACGAACAAAATGTATGTTAGATATTAGATGCATAATCATAATGTAACATAACATAACACAACATAATAAGGTGGAATTTAGTTTATCGTTAGCTTTGTCTGCTCTGAAGATTGAAAAGTCGAGTGTTGTGTGTGTGTATTGTATGTACAGTACAGTAACCGTGACAATCGCCCAAAAACTAGAAGGACCGGTTAGCTCATCATCAATGAAACGGTTCTTTTTTGTGAGGGTGGAGACCTGCCCATCTCCACTTTACTGACTTTACTTTACTTCACTACATCTAATGTATGCAGTAAAGTATTTATCTATCTTATGTTATGTTACGGCATGACATTGGCATTGGATTTTGGATTGCATTGCACTATTGGCAAAGGTGAAACTCAAAAATCATCTCCTATGTACTGATAGCAATACAGACATGAGTCTGATGTGAGTTATATAAGTTTCTGGGATGGTAATGTAAATAGTTAGTTACTTATTTGTATTATTTACTTACTGTAGGTAGAAGGTAGAACATGTACAATAGGTTGGAAGAAAATACACAACACAACAGCATTTTGTTCAATATTACAATTTATATGATCTTTGGTCTGGTCGGGAAAGAAAATATGATGCAGTTCCGGTTTCTGTATAGCCTACTGCCTCACAACACAAACCAACCCTCAAAGTGCTTACTTTACTTTATGTAACATGTAGTAATAGTAATACAGTCTACGCATATGTATGTAACTAAGTATTCACGTTTTCTATTATAGGTAATAATAACTGGATTTGTTTTGTTTAGCTTATTGACTTGCTACCATTTTGTGTGTCAGCTAGGAAAATACTTATGCGGAATAAATTGCAGGTAAAGTTTCTGAATACATTTATCTAAAAAATACTGTTAAAAATATGTATAACACACTTTGGAGATAGACTTTATCAATGTGATCACTGCTTTTCAAAATGCAATGTTACTTGTAGCTTAATTTAACTTCTTTTTACACTATAGACATCGCAACTGGAGTTTTGCTGCTGTATACTGTAGCTACATTGCATTTTAGCAACTTTGAGTAGTCTAGTAAAGGTAAAGTAAACATTGAAACAGTAAGCAATATAATTGTTACAGATATTTACAGCTTACACTACTGAATCCTATTTATCTTCAGGTAAAACACGTACACATAAACATAAAGATATTTTGATCTGGGGATTTTTTTGTGGTTTGCCCTATGAATACATACATATATAGTAGCAATCATCAAACTGACATTTGTGGCTCAGCCTCTGTCAGGATTTGCTCCTGTAATAGTAAATAAGTAGCCAATATTGCACAATATTGATATATCAGTACAGTAGTTAGCAGATATTGTAGAAAATGTTGATAAACGTTAATAATTTAATAAAATTTAATTTTAAGTTAATAATTCCCGTACGATAATAAAATTGCTGGTGCTTTTCTTGTTCTCATTATAGGTCTACTAAATTCGTTATTTTATGCTTTTGTAATGTGATAAGGCGATATTAACACTAACATTACCACTTATACAAAATATTTAGTGTGAAAATGGTTGTAGATTTATCTGTCTCCTTTTTGCATTCCTCATTATATGAACTGCATTACATTGAATTGGTTTGTTTCATTTTTTCCTTTTCCTTTTGCCAATAATTTATTTATCTCATTGTTATAAATCTTCTTATTGTCTTGTATACCTATGTAGATACATATATCATCTATGTTCAATGCAGAGCTATTGTACATACATATTACCATCATTACTACAGATGCAAGTGATAGTTAGTTTGTATTTGGCTAATATATGCAAGTTTTGTAATATTGGCAGTAGAATAATATGTAGTTACTCACATACTTTAGATCTAATGCCTGAGCATAACATAACAGAGCTCCTAGCTGGGTTGATTGAGACTTGCAGACACGCCTTAGCCAATCTCATCCTGACTTTTTAGTGTCTCAAGTGTTGTTCCTCTCACTAGCAATAATAATGGAATAGAGCTTCCCTTTATTACATTACATTACATGGAATAAGTAATATAATATAATAACGATGCAAATAAACTATCTCTGCATAGATATTAGAATATTAGTCCAATGCGATAGAATAAGTTATACTTTATAGTAATAGTAATAGAGAAAACAGGATATACGTTTGTTTAATTCGCCAATATGTTATTTCGTCCCACGCCCACCTGTTCACTTAATTGGGGGCTGTCAGTGGACACAAATTAGCCGGCCAACTGTCAACTGACCACAACTCAACCCAAGTCAAGATTATTTTACACACACAGAGATGAACTTAACTAGTGTAAGGTAAGCATTAAGGCAAAGATACATATTTCTTACTTACATTACATTACGTTATATGCAAAAATAAAAATCAAATCAGATCACATCGATAGACCGAGTTAAGAATCCTACTTAAATACATTACAATACATAGTACATTTTTATAAATTCCTTTTAGTACATAACATACTACAATATAAACATATATAGTTAGTATATAGCGTTATGTTACCTTTATGTATGTATGTATGTATGTACTTATATAATATAATGGTAATCTGATCAGAAAACATAGGATCTGACAACTAGGATAATAGAAATGTATAAAATGTAATCCTTCACTACTGAACTGAAGTGAACTGCTATGAAATGAATGCCACGTACGTACGTTTTAACGAACATTAGATACCTTAGCAGTTGTATTAGTTTCAGTACTGTTATTCGAAACGAGAGCTCAGCTCCTTCTTTCAACTTACTTAATGTATCTATTTGCTTTCATGGAAAGATGCAGTGAATTGAATGCATTGTGATACAATATACGATATCCACAGCAAGTAACGCTCTAAACAGAAACAACACGCAGAGCAGAAGAACATTGACTTAGACTTGACTCTTGAAGTCCTATTTTATTTTCTATTGTGCCATCGTCATCAGCATCATCGTCATAATAAATATGAGCACAAATAAAGTTGCAGTCAAATTGTACATTCCGGCAAAAATGACAAATCCTCAGACTTGACAAATTCAAATTAGATGTAAGGGTATCAGATTATTGTTGAACTATTTTTTGCACTGAAACTTAAGAAAATCTTCAAATCGTTTGCCAAATTTGGATGCCTTTGCCGGATGCCTTTTGTTCACTTGAAGTCGTTTAATAAATATTGAATTTTAAATAAAAAATCAATGTAGATTAGTTTAATTAGATATAAGTGCAATGTCAACATTATTTTGGTTTATTAAAAAAAATAAAACTATTTTATTTTGTAAACATCAATTATACTAATAAGTACACAAAACATAAAGTGCGTAAGAAAATTTAGATAGCCAAATTCCTTATAAAAAGTTGGTTGCAAGGAATGACCAATTTTCTTGCAACACATACATTTAATCAGTATCCCACATAATATCTTCCTCCACATATGCATACACTATTGAAAGAAGAATTCACAAAGTATGTGTACCACAACATAACATAACAAAAGCCAAACTAAGTCACAGTAAGCAATAAAGGGGTTCAATGTGCATTGCTTTTCCCATTTATATATAAAATTGTGGCAAGTAGAATAGAAGTAGAAGGAAAGGAGGGAACAAATTATGGGCATCTAAGGAAGCAAGAAGCATCTCAACACACAACATTAAAACTGTCTATAAAACCAACCATAATTGTAAGAAACGCTTAATTTTTAGCTTACTAGCGGAGGAGTAAATGGACGGAGGATCCTTCCTTACGTTTTGATAATAATACTCTTCTAGAGAATACTGTAAATATTCTTGGTCTTATTTGTACCTTTTAAATAGTCATGTACTGCACATCTATCTATACATGTAGCACTCCATTGTTTATTTCAAATCTTGATAGCAAAAGCAAAATACAGAGCAGATGTGTGGAAGGAATTATTCCCTTAAACATTTGCTCCTATTTTTTTATCGTCATCGTTAATCATGACAAGACGTGACATCATATTTCATACAAATGCTATATAATACAAACATAAAAGATAATAAAACCTACACAATAATTAAAACAGTCATTATACTCAAAAATTGTAAGCTATATTGTATATACAAGCACAAAAGCCTTTTCTGCAAGATATTTTTGTTACCCAAGGCAGAGGTTTCGGAAAAATTATCTATAGATAAGTATTAGTAAAATATATTACTAATTGATGCATAAAATAAAATTGACATTTAAATCATTTAGTCGTTGTTTTTACGTAAGAGTTCTCTATTTCCGTTTTAAAACAATTTAGAAAGCCTAAAATCCACAGACATTCAACATACATACATTGAAGGGCTCAATATGCTACCGTAACCGTTTAAATTATAAATACTCTGTCAAGAACAAAAGCATTCTCATCTCATTTAACAAAGTTCACTGTTGTGTATGTGTAGCATTAGGAGATATCCTTTTAGCGATTAAATCAGTCCTGGCCTGGCCTGGCCTGGCCTGCTACATTTTATGTTGAAGTCTGACAATTAGTTACCTTATACTTCTATGTCTAGCGTCTAGTCCTATGTACATACTTATAAGAAATATTATTTATTATCTAGACATCCTCTCTGGAGAAAGATAATAGAATTAGTCCATATAATTGTATATTGTATCTACGTACTCGTAAAGCATATTATGAAGTTTTATAAGAATTAAGTGTTGTGAACTGTGAACTGAACTGAACTATATGTGGCTATTGGCTACTGTACTGTATTTGTGTCTAAAGTATAAAAATGGAGAGGATTTTTCTGTAAAAATCGCCGTGTTTGGAGAATGAGTAATGAAGCCGTGAGAACAGAACGAAGTCCGAGTAAAGATAGAAAGATGATGATGGCCCTTAGTAGTATAACTAATAGTTTTTGGTAATAGTTTAGTGCTCCGTTCATGTTTCGTTCAGCTCAACTTCAACATCAACATCATCTATTCATTCTTATTTAAGGGAAAAGAAGAGTACGAAAGGCTAAGGCTAAACCAAAGAACAGAAGAGCATTATACAACAACACATTGATGAGATTTTTAAAAAATGAGAGGACAGGACAGGGCAAGACAGCAAGGCAAGTGCTTAGGCCAAACCAATATAAATACCTATACATAAATACATAAATAGTATGTATATGCATATAAGTTAATACAAACCTACATACATTGCAGTATCTGTACAGTAGGAGTAAAGTAAGTAGCAGTAGGACCCTATGTATGTATACATACCCACATAAATACATAGAAGGGATGGGGAGAGAGGATAAATGTATAGAAAAGAGTTCAAGTCCTAATTTGGGCAGTTGGAGACCCCACCTGGCTTATGGCTGGACCTGGGCCCTGTTCTTCTCTTACTAGTAAGTATACGTAGGTATGCTATGAGAATTCATAGATAAGGAAGCCCTATGTATATTTATTACCAGAGAATTATAGGTATTGAAGGAACGGACTGTGCTCATCACTCCGTAATGATAGAAGAAGCATTTTATGTCGGAAAATCGAAAAAATTCTCGTCTCATCTCATTTCGTATGCATCGAACGTAAACTTATGTATAGATGGTGGTTTGGATTGGATTCTCTTGCTTTATAGCCAAAGCCAAAGCCAACGATAACGCAACAACTACCTTATGTACTGAACACTAAACTGAACGTTAGCTTTAGCTCTTTCCTCCTTTTTCTCATCTCTCGCTCTCTCAGGCTAAATCCTTTTATTGCCTTCGGCTTCCATTGCATTACAATTTACAATACATTACACAGGAATCTCTTATAGCCTTACTCTACTCATCTCCACCATAGTACTTACTTTATTTTACTTTTCTTGCATAGCATTAATAAGTGATCTGACTCTCTTGTCTTCCCATGAAACTCATCACTATATCACATACACTCTTCTTCTCTACTGTATTCTTTATACAAAATAAAAACCAAACCACACATTATTGTAATTTAAGCTATATATTTAATCTCTCCTATAAGGAAGATTATATTCAATGGACGGAGTAATATTAAAGGATGGAGTTAACTGATAAAATGTTTGCTTTCCTCAACTTCCCTGATTAAATGCTTTGACCAAGCTATTCATTCTCTTATTTTGATAGTACCATTATTTACCAATAAACTTACATCTCCGAAATACTTTATACACTTTAAAGCTTAATATTACGAAACTGTGTACGCAAATAAGGAATATTCTCATAGATTCATATCAAAAACAGCCAGTACATACCTTTTTAATTAATAGACCAGAAAAAAGAAAAACTCTACCTATTATACTATATAGTGGGAATCAATAATTTATTGTGCACACAATTAATTTAGAGGGTATAAATAAATACCTAATTATTTCCAGAATAAATATAGTGGATACACACAAGGAACATTAGCATTGTTGTCTGAAAATTTTACAAAGCATACAACAGCATTAAGCAACACTTTTTAACATGATGACGAGTGTGGGACAAAATATTTTTTCATTTCCGTAGTTAAAATTCAACCTTCACTTGGCTTGACTTCATTATAGTTTATAGTATTGAGATAGATAGCCTACAAAACGTAATGAATCATTATATCACTGTTTTATTACATTATTATTTTATAATTATACCACAATAGTGTCTGCAAAGGTAAAGGTATGCTATATGTTAGTTTACCATTGTATTGTGGTAGATTTGTAACATAACGTAATCATAACTATTAAGAACTCATTACTACATTACACAAAGCAATTTGAATTACATTGAATAAGTATAGCGTAACATAACGCGCCTAGGATAACAAATACTACAACAATATTATTTAGATGTCTAGGATATGATTGTAATTTTGTAATTGTAAAATTGTGTTGTGATGTGGAAGGAGAAATGCGTATGTTGTTATGTTATGTTAAGGATTAGGATACTTAAGGTTATTTATGTAGTTATTTTATTTTATTATTATATAGTATGTAGGTATGTATGCTTACTAATGTGCTAGTCGCATGTGAATGTGAATATTTAATGAGATTGTGCGTCAATGTGTAATATAATAATATCTTCTTGTCTCCTCTCTACTATCGTAGTACTTATATAGATGAAAAACTAAAAAATATATATGTATTTATCTTTAAGTGTATCTGTAAACCATATAGTTATATAAATATGTATATTGTATTGTAAGAGAAGCAAAGTCAAGTGAAGCACGGCTGAAATATTTAACAAACAGAAAGTCAGAATAGATAGATCCCATCGATAACGATCGACATCAACATTAACCTTGACTTGACTCGAAATCTACTTGACTACATATTTTATTTTATTATAGACTTACTAAGTATGTAATGCCTGTACAAACTAAAGAAACGTATGTGTAGTAAGGTGCACAATAAGCGGAAAGGTACCTACAGACGTATAATGTATGTACAGAAGAATAAATACTATTTATGCATTAACATTTCTGAGCGTAAACTATCTATAGACATTTCTTTCACTCTTTTCTTGTTGTCAAATACTAATGTGTTTGGATTAGAACATGTTGAATTCATTTGTGTAATCCTAATGTAATGGTAATAAGCATGTGAAGATATATAAATAGTATACAGCATGTAGAGCTAAATAGCATTTTATTTAAGTAGCTTACATCAATGGACATGACAATAAGAGAACGAAGCCTAGAAACATATTTTACATCATTTATTCCATAGGATAAGAGTTGGTTGCTTGTATAGCTTGTATAGTGAAACAGAATGGAATAAGCACTTTATGTCAGTAGAATCTTTCTCACATAAACATGCCTGTATTAAGAAAAACATTGGAGTTGACGTTGACTTTTATTTTTGTAGTTCTTGTTGTTTGCCATGTCTTCTTCTAATAATATGCCTATGTATTATAGTGAGATAAAGATACATATAGGATTAATGCATAATAAAGGATTGGCTTTAGTTACCGAGTTTGTGGTGTGTAAAGGTATTTAGTTTGCAATGGAATTGTACCACGTAAGTAAATGCTAATTCCCAAGAAATATATTTATCTTTGTTAGCAATGTATGTACATACTCTCTGCCAGGACAATTAGCTGGATAAAAATGAATAAAGTTTAAAAATATTTGAGAGTTTGATTTTTTAAAGGGAAAATTGTAACAGCAGCAGCAGCAAAAGCAGAAATAACATTGATACTAGGTAGATATGACTAAGTCAGCGGTTACATTCACATGCGCTGAATTTTTCTAATAAGGTGAAGAGAGGAGTGAAGTGAGGAAAACTTCACGTATTCTGTGTATGTAAGTACCTACTTACATAACATTTTGATACTAAAAGTACAACAGAATTGAAACAGAACACATGATACAATTAAAAATATTTTTATTTCTTTTTTCTACATGAGTGAGTGATATGTTTCATACATAAGGTTTTTGTGTCGAAGGTACAGAGTACCACCAGGCACTGGAACATTGTTCATATAGGTATATAATTTCGCATGTTTTCTTTCAATTTTGCATACAAATACTATGTAACCAAGTTATATGTACCAAAAGAGAATTTTATCCTATTTTTAGTGAGGTATGTTTATGTTAAGCTTGTTATAGCTACTAAGACTGTTTAATTTCATTTCTAATTAATTTCAACAAGGTGTTCTCCGTAATATTTACATTGTTAGCATACCATGTTAAAAAGCACATGGAATTTTCTGAATTGAAAGAGTTAAAATTACATGCTGATAACTTAATTAATTTTTCTGAAGAATATAGTTGGGAGGCCCAGGTGGGTTCTGTGCCTACGACATATGTATCATATTGCTGAATTTTTGAAGAAGAATCTTAGTAATTATAATTGCATGCAAAGAGAATGAGAGTACTACTATTGTAATGTACGTGCGTAGGTACATAAATATTTAGCTACTTAAATAGAACTAAACAGATACTTGCAGATTTAAAATAAATAAGTAGCTATAGACGTAAGCTATGTTATTAAAGTTCACATAAAAGTATTTTAGTAGCAAACTAACGAAAAATAGGTGGGAGAGCAGGATGCTTGTTTGTACACATAATGATTATAGTAAAGTAAGTAAAGTAATGGACATACAATAGTAGTGGCATGGCATGGCATGGCAGAGCGATAAGAAAACAACAAAACAAAACAACCTACAGTAAAATATAGTGTAGGTGCTAATAATTTTGGTGTGAGTCAACTTGGCTGCTTACATTGCATTGCATTTACTTACACTGAAACAAATCTGTAGAGCTGCTGAACTCTGCCTTTAGCTTTCTGGTGTGTGTTACATGTTACATATTGTTGTGTTAGTGTTGTCTACCTGATGTGATGGGATGTGATGTGATCTGATGCATCCACTACTCCTGTCCATAGAAAGAAAGAATAGATGGATGAACGACTATAAAGTGAAGTTCTAATCAATCACAGTTTTCTCCTGTCAATCCTAATCTCTGATCCTATAGAATTATATTAGTGAGCTCAGCCTCTGGCTTTGCTTCGCTTCTCTTCCCTAACAATATATACATCCTACCTACCTATTTGTACTACTATGTTGTGTAGAAAAAGCAAAGCAATCCCTCCTCACACACTAAGAAAGATGAAAAAGATTGATCTGCACTCATTTTAACTTTGTTAAAGGAGTCTATCATTATATATTAAGTTAATGTTAAGTCAAGCCACACCAGAACATAATAACCAAAAAGAAACCAACCCTTCCTTTAGTTTTAGTTTTTGTTTTAGCCACAGCCCAATCCAAACTCAAAAGTATAACTTTATGGACAATATGAGATCAAGCCTAATCTGAAAATCTTAATATTATTATTCTGAATAGTATCAGCAAATCCAAATTAAACGACTCGATTTTAGATGCCGTATTAAAATTGAGGAGCAATTCTTTTCTTTTTATTAGAATTGAGAATACAGATGGAAACTCGGTAGGAAATTTCTTTAATATCGTCACTGTAATAATTAATGTGGACTATTCCAAATTGTATCAATATTAAGGAGGACTCAATGGTTAGAATATGAATCAGACGGACGCGCGCTTGATTCGCATCTGTTCATATTGAACG
>JAQFYC010007077.1:0-11089 GCA_034694165.1 Tomocerus mixtus
AGTATCATTTAATATTATGTTACCTACATCTATTTATATACATATTAAGAAGAATTACGAGTATAATTAACCATAGTACTTACAGTTCAACTCTAGTTCTTATAATACAGATATTATACCATACCATCTCAGTATATTTATTTCTCCAGAAATAAATACCAAACTGAGTTTCGCAAAAATATTTATTCTATATCCATAACGTATAGCTTACATTTTTAATTTAGAGAACGAAAGATTTATGTATGTCTGCAGAGCAGAAAATTCTTTTGTTCATTAAATTGCCTTGCGTAAACCTTAACCGTATTTTTACCCATAACATGGTTTATCATCTTATATAAAAATACTTACTATCAGTTCTATGATATTAAAAAAGCTTCTGGAAACATTATAAAGACAATAATGCTGTTTTGGACAGGTTTTAAGTCTTCATAACTAAACTACACATTCCATGTACTAACAAACCACCATGGTAGATACAGTAATGTTTTCCCAGTTTCAAAAGCACAAAATATACCTTGTAAAGATATTCCTATAAGCATAAAATGGAGTTTCTAAAAATCTAGACCCTCAACCCACAACAGTAAGCTATTAAAGCTACCACTTCTCCACTACAATAATGAAATACGAATCCACTAAACTAGTTAATACAAATATAAATTAGAATCTCGAGGCTATAACAGCACTATAATTCTAGATCTAAGGGAATTACTCAGTTGATAGGAGACGCAGAGAATTGCTTATGTTTTGTTCAAAAAGATTCTAGGACAGAACATCCCTTGTCATGGAAAATACCGTTGACGAAAATACCGGGGGACAGAAGGACCCGTGTCTGCCATATTACTAGCACGCATACTGAGCTTTACCCTTACCAACATGCACAAGTAGTTCCAAAATTATTAATATTAGTATCCCATAAAAATGGAAGAAAAAAAAGTTTTCGAACATAGTGATTACAAAAATATGACATTTAATAATATATATTGTTGATAGCCTACTCTCTAGTGTGCAAATAGCATTGTAGCACGGGTCTTTCCATCCCTCGGTCTCTTTTGTCAACGGGCTTTTCAGTCCCACTGGATGTTCCGTCCCATTACCGTTCAAAAACTACAGTCGAACTACATATACAACTAAATAGTGTAGCATTCAAGTACTGTAGGCAAGTGAAAGCGAAGTTCAATTCAATACCTACGATATAAAACAACTCAACCAGAGAGCTAAACTGTATCTGTAAAAATAGCTCTAAATTGTTTCCAGTACGTAGTACTATGTGAGGCAGTCTTGAAATTTTAGTCTAGGAACCCAAAGAGACAGTTAGCAATCTCTGTACTATTACTACACATAAGTACATAGGAAATTCCAGACCATCTCGAGTAAAAGTAAAGAACGGAAATTGCAGAAATAAATAGAAAATTGGAATTAAGATAGGTAGTAGGTAGTCAGAACAGACCAAGTAGCAGACTAACTATAATGATAGTAGCAGATACATACAATATAAAGAAGTAATGGGGAACATTAATGGTGGAAGTCAATTTATTTTTAATCTATAGCATTGCCAGTAGCAAAAGCAAAGGTATTTCAGTATTTCTATTTCAATTCATAGTGCGTAGAAATTCTTGTAGCTCACAAACCCAAATCTATTTTCACTTACTTATAACTTAAAAGCTTATAATATAATATCCTTTTGGTGTTCTGTTCTGAAATAAATAAAGTTCCTCGTGGCTGTAACTTTAACTTTTCCAGAAGTCCATCTCGATTTTCTGTCTTCTACTATATTGACAACATTTTGATGTATAGTACATTACATTACATAGATGGGAATCGTAGAGATCCTGCCATGCTAGCCAAGTGGTTACAGTACATTCACGATGGCATTAAGCCACGTGTGACTCCTTTATTCTTATTGTCGTAAAGAAAATCTTGCGAAAGAAACTCTTATTTTATTCTGGCTCTGTTCTGTCCAGCAAAGAGCTTCTCCAAAAGATTCTATGTATCAACTACCTGGATATAATAATACCACTAACAATAGAGGCTGATATTGGATATAGGGACATATTACCTAACCATTACTATTCTCAGCGTAGTACGTACGATAGATAAATAAATTGCCTCTAGCAAGGAAAAACTTTCTTCAACTTTCCCTTTCTTCTCGCTCACTATCATTTTCGAGTTTGAGTTGTAATGTGCGGATATTTTACGTCGCACTCGTGTCAATACGACAACATCACATACCGCCACATTTTCGCATATCGCTTCTGCTTTAAATCTTTTGCGTATTTTCAGGGAATCGAATCTTCTACTTTAAACACGAATTTTTCTACTTTTTACCATGTACAGATATATGGTTAGCCCACATGTAATACAATATGTATTCGTATAAGGTAGTTAACTAACTAGCATATACTACTTGTAGGTAAATATTACTATACCTATTTTATGGTAGAGTGCTTACCTTTATCTAATATAAGAAGAAATCAGTGCTCAACTGAATCTTGACAAGAGAAAAAGCTAAAGGAGTAATTTAGGTAGTTACGACGGGAATCTCAGCTTTCCATCAGTTTCACTTTAGATTTACGAAAGAAAGCTACTGTGCATCCAGTAGATATAGTAAAGCCAAAAGAAAGTTAATCCTAAGTGAAGCCAAGCCACTAATCAACTCCTTGTTACTTCCCTACGTATCTGATGTGATGTAAGTAGGTATTTACTATTTATATAGTTGAACGTAAAAATTTTCAGGATGAGATGAGAAGATGCTCGTACGTACTCGTATCTAAATCTACCTAAATAAATGAAGAAAGCCGTATTTTTCTGTAAAGGGAATGTAATGTATGTTATGTAGCCCACAGCCCACCGAGTAAAGCTAAAGCTATCAAATTACTGCCAGCTACCTACGTATACTTAAGTATTCTTCCTATTTACTGTATTTAGGATGTAGAAAACGTGTGTCACTCTATAATTTAAACTTTCTATGTACATACCCTGACTGAAAGTATTCTTATGCACTGCCTTGCTTAAGGTTTAGTTTCAGCTCAATCTGAAATCGGTTTCAATCCCATTCATCTATAAACTTCCAGGCCAGGCCAGGCCAAACCCGGGCGGGCCAGGAAATCTTTAGAATATGTGTGTAGATAGGTAGGTTGTGGATGTGTAATCAGAAAACGTGTAAGAAGTAGATAAATAGGGAAGCTAAAGCTAAAGGTTATATCTGTAGCTAAATCTTGGTTTCGCATCACACACAAGAAAGAGAAGACAAGCAATATTGTCTGCTTGGCTACTGCTTTAAGCTTCTATATACGTGTTATAGTTTATAGATACACGAAGAATGCTCTATCTCCATGATTCAACTCAACTTGATTTTACTTTAGTTGAGTTAAGTTGACTTGACTTGGTTTGACTTCGTTTCCTATGCCTGGCTTGGCTTGGCTTTTACTTTTGATCGTTTCAGCTTGACCTGGCCTGAGTCTGACTATCACTATCTACCTATATATAATAATATGCCCTGGCTTCACTTAAGTTTCGAAGGGCTATCTCGTAACTTACTTGCTTAGCTAGTGTCGTCCCTACATACTTCTTTTGATTTGACTTTGGCTTTGGATCCTCTTCTTCTATTCTATTATATGCTACTACTTAATACAACAGACTGCCAAAGCAGAGCACACATACCATACGAACTAGGAGCATACCTTCTTTATGATGTGCTCTAGCCAAAGTTTATTGCAAATTGAGATGGTTTACAACCTGCCTCACTTTACTTAACTACGTTCACTCTGTTATACTCTCTTTAGTGTCCTATTGGTATAAGTACTGGGAACTTACATACTTAAGTAAGAGGAAAAGGGCAAAGGGCTACATTATAATGGTTTATGCATGCCCTCACTCCCCTTATCACTTCGGCACGAATTCCATCATTCTTTCTCTCCCTCTTGCCAAAACTGATATTCAATATCGTGAGATTTTTTTAACTTGGGATGAAAAGTTTCGTTTTACGTCACTAAAATACATTTAACTCATTCTTAACCCATAACTGCCACTACTATTTAAGTATTCACCATCAGACAGAGGCTTTACAATTTACAATTATAAAATTCAACTCAACAAATTCAAGCTTGCCTTTTATTCTAATTCTATGCATTACCGCTATATATTTGAGTAAAAAGTACGTGAGTTCTTATTAGCACTCCTCCCTTTTAGCTTTGGTTTGGTTCTAAGACGTTATTAGTTCTCTTATTTATGTTAGTCCATATCTTTTGTTTAGTAATAGTTAATTCATAGTGTCACGACCACGACACGAATCACGATGCTCTATTTTTATGGTCATTAAATTGACCGTTACGTTACGAGATCACATTATCGTCCATCTACCATCTACTTACTCACAATCCTAGTTTAGTGAAGTGACTCAGAGAAGCAGTTTCGTGCGTTATCATCCAATTTGCAATATAGTGCATGCCAAGCCAAGCCAGGCCAGGCCCGACCATGCTCAGCCAGCCAAACCAAACCAAGCCAACTCATACTCATATTCATAATCCATGTCTACCTTAAGAGTTATTTTGTGCTTGTCTTGTTCTGTACTGTACGCAACGCATTAGACTACTCACTACTCGGTTACTTATGGCAAACATTCTTATGTAATATAAGTAATTTAATGCAGTTATGTTTTCGCCTTAAGCCAATATTTATGCTGGCTTTTGCTACTTACGAAGAAGACTTACTTTGCTTAGTGACTGTTATGCTACTGTTACTATTACTACCAACTTGTTAGTATCTTCTTGCACTTACACAAGAACCATTAAAGCTACCGCTACGTAGTAGTTTTCGTTGTAGCTATATTTATTATCGAACATTAAATTACGATTATGGGAGTGTGTAATATTTATAACAACATCTATATTACATATACAGATACGGAGATACATTATTATTATTATTAGTTTCTACTGTAAGAGCAATCTACATTCTGCATGGTAAAATAGGATATATAAATATGTCGTAGACCGAAAAGCCCATCAGGGTCCAGTAATGTTCCATTGCTCCTTAATACTAATACAGTAATACATAACATAAAGCTTTACTTTCTTTTCAACACGTTAACGCAATTTCGTATTACTAAAAAAGTAATATTGTTTTACTATCCAGAAAGTGTGAAACCAGATTATAATTTGACATGGCATTGTCTAAAACCACTTTCTTAATTTATAATATAAAGATAACAAGGCCGTCAAATTCTTTGTACCCCATACACACACATACATACATACTTAACTTAGGGATATCGGAAAGTAATGCTAAGTACTTAACTATATGCACCTCTGTATCCATCCATTATGCACTTGTGCGATATTAAATATGAAATACTTTTAGCCATGCCATGCCACTGTTACTACCCACATAACATAACATAAGACAAGCTATTAACTAGACATTTCATTTCTAGCTACAGTAGCGGAATCATGTCGAGCCTACATAATATATTACAGTTTTCTGTCGGTAGGTAGTCAATAACTGTCTTGTCGTTATTCCTTTAGACGTTCTTGTATGAAATAATAATGTATTTTGATCCCGTGCTTTGAGTTTATTACATTATATTATAAACTTCCTGCAACTATCCATCACATTCTGCTCATACTCCTTTACTCTTTACTTACATTCTTCAACATTCATTTTCGTCTTAGAAGTTGAAGTTCCTTATTTTTGAATTTATCTAGTTAGGCCGACACGATGGCAGTGACACCGTTGTATTACTTACTACTGCATACTTTGTACTTATATTAGATCAGAGCATTACAGACTCCAATTTACTTTGAGGTTATAAAGAAAGACAAACTGTGTGCAAAAACTGAGATAAGACACGCGAGCAAAAGATTCTTCATCCAACTAAACATAAGTAAGTATAAGATATCACATCAGCCTTCATTTTTCATCTATATGTAGTGCCTTGTTTCCATTAAAATTCAGACACTTTATCCCAGACAGTAATTTCCACTGACAGTTAGTTAATACGTCAATATAAAAGGAGTTGAGGCATGTTATGGCATTTGCCCTAATTTATAGCATACCTAATCTATATACCTACCTCGGCAGTCGATACTTAATATTTATACCAGGAATGCTCTTAAGTACATAATAATTACATTCTGCGGTAAAATCCAATTTATAACTTTGTGTTTCTTGTTTAAGTGTACACATTTCAAATTCCAAAAACATAAGTGGCTACATCCATCATATAATGGAAGCTAATTAGTCTTGAAGGGTGACGATGATGTCTCCTGACACACTTGCTATATACTACATTCATTAAAAGAAAGTTGCTTTGCAGAACACATTTTGGCGAAATTGCGGATTCCCTTAACTTAGTAAGCACCACAACCTATAATGTTGGAAATGTAACTTGCTACATAAGTAGTACGGTTGCACATTTTGCAAATTTAGTGCATTAGATAGTTAGGAAACTATTTATTGATGTCATTGACAGCAACTTTAGAATTTAACTTCTTGGTTATGGATGGAGTGTCAAAAGACAACAGTTACTTTGCAAGTTAATCAAAGGGTTCCAGGGTTGGGCCTGATCTGATGATAGCTATATTTGCATCTTTAGTAAAAGCCAGCAAAGTGCATTTTCCCTAAAATGATTTATAAATTAATTCAATTATGAACTTCTATGCCATCGTTCCATCTTGTAGATCATAAGTGGTTCTGGTTAGCAATTTCATCATTCCGTTGAAAATTGCACTGGTGAAAATTTAAGAAGATTATGTAATGTAGTGAAAGAATGTACTGAATGCAAAAGCATTGAATTTTATCTGTAAATCACATTTGTTATGCATTAATCTTTAGGTTATGGAAGAAGTGTTTAGACAAGATTATTTTGCTACAGCCTTACGTATTACGTTCAACACAATTCGATAGTTCCTTTACATTTAGTTTGATAAGTGTGCATTGAAGCGAATCTGTACAGCATATATATTGCTTTTACATTAAATAACCTTGCTTTTTTATAAAAAGAAGCTCATTTTATATGCACTTAATATTTGTAAAGGTTATGTTGAACTTTTCCTGGAACTATTTGCACTGCAACTTTTCTGCACATAGTATAGGAGTGTATCTGAATAGCGTACCTATACCTAGAGTCTTGTTAGATTGCATTGTGCACCATATTATTAGCATAAAATTAACATTACTAGTTTACTAGACCGAAACATTTTTCATGTTAACATTGAGTGCTCAGTCGTGTTTAAAGAGTTGGCACTTTGAATGCATCGTTATGTGAAATGAATGTTAATATTTTATGTACTACTCACTTTACTTTTGACCTTTAAAATGTTTTCTTAGTAACAACTAAATTACTCTATGTACGATATGTCTAATGTTCTATAGTTTACTTGTCTGCTATATTTTTTATATCTACTATAGTATCCATATTTACTACAGTACACAGCAGTAGTCATTTAGTTTAGTGCTCATGGTCATGTAAGTTTTTAATTTCCATGCTAAAATGTGCATGCACACAATAAACATATATGTACTAGACTGTAATATTTACTATATTATGGAATAATATTCTCATTTTCCTGGAATGAGAAAGAATCATGTTTAACATAATACCTAGTTTTCTCTTTGAACTTGTTTGCATGTTAATTGTGGCAGCCTGACTCTTTCAACGGAAAATCGATTCGAGTTCTCTAGATATCTCTGCTCTGTGTGATGTGGTTTAGTTTACTCTAGTGTAGGTGCTATTTACTTGTTAGTAACTGAAGTAGTAAGAGAAAAACGATAAACTGACTCAACTGAACAGCCTCTAGGTAAGTATCATGTTGAGTTAAGTTGTACTTGTACTTGTACTGCAGAACCTGACTTGGCTATGTAACTTTGACTGCAAGAATTCATACTAGGTAACTAAATACCTCCTTTGTGTACACATGATATGATTTTCTAACAACATGTCCTACCGTTACTTATATTCATTTATATAATCTGATTTAATTTATTATTCCATTGTTTTACAATATAAATAGAGTAAAAACGTGTATATTATTATATATCATCAGCACACCCAAACTGCACATTCATAGTAGATATTTCGCATAGGTACCTATTCCTAACCGCCTAAGAATGGGAATTAAAAAGGTACAAGTGTAAGTTTTTGTTTCCTACAGGATAAATTGACCCTTAAAATCAAGTACCTTTACTGTATCCAGGAAGTACATATCTGTACCTATTGCAATAAATATGGCGTAGTGAAAGGTAACAAATGGATAGATGATCATATTTGAAGAAACTGATGAAGCATTAAAATAACTAACATTTTAATAATGGAGGGAGATCGTATAATCAATATGCATTGAAAGTTGTAACGCATCCCGGCAAAACCAAACTTCTCTCACAATACATAGCAGAAAATTCTAAAATAAGCCATTACGAAATGCATATTTAAGTTACCATCTGAATATGTAAGTAAAGTAAAAAACGAGTAGGTCGCTCTCTCACTCTCTCCTAACAATGAGATCACTCGACAGACCGGCACTAGCATCTGTTCTGAACTTTTCTGTCACCTGTCATTCTAACTGTACATGCTACAGAAGCCTACCTTCATATAGTATCTATATATACCCAATCCTCGTGAGAATTGACATGACACGAACAAGCTCAGACAGACAAAGATACAAATACGCGAAAACTTCTCTAACACATATTTAAATATCAAACCAAGGTCAAACAACATGATTGTCTGGTTAAAATGAAGTTGATAGTATGTAGGCATATTTTTATATCGGTATTAGATGAAAGAAATCCATATCGTAAATCCTCTATCAAACGCAGGTGTCTCTAATAAACACCAGATTTAGTCTATGCAACAATAGAGGAATTTTTTATCATTGCAAGAGGTTTTATTGTACTAAATAACATAATTTTTACTAATTTGATGGACGAAATTGTAGCTTAAGCAAATGGATAAACATTATTATTGGGGACAAACGTAAGCTGTCCTACTGCGGAGTACGGATAATATGGTAGGCAGGTTTTCTCGGTGCTTCTATAGAAATATTTACGGTAAAAGCAAAGTGCATTTTCACAGATCTAACATCAAAAGAAGTATCTATTTGTGACCCATGGGTAAGAAAGTTAACCACCTGCCGCCTAGCTACGTAATAGTAAGTTTAGGATATTTCTGTGCATTTTCATAGAATATATGTTACAGTAGGAAAATTGGACGGATGCGATGTGTCAACTGACAGTTCATTACTACACCAACTCACATCAGTCCTAAAAAAGAGAGACACAATATAATAGTAATAGAATGTCAATCAGTAAGTGTAAGCTGTAAGAATGCACAGATCTATTAGTATTCAAATATATTCCAACATCATTTACATTGCTGCCTCTCGTTTGGTCTGCTCTGGCTGACTTTGGCAAACTGAGATGCATTTATGTATGACATAAGCATGCGGTCATACAAAGCAAATCCTTTAAGCAACCCAACACAATTTCGTGCAGTAATATATTATTAGATTTTCTCATATAGAAATAATATGCAAAACATTTGTATATCCATATAATAACAGGTATACATATAGTAAGTGATAATAGATACAAAGATACTTCCATATGATGTAGACACAACTATAGTATTCAAATTCGCCAACAAACTCGACCAAGATAATACTCTTTGAAACTATTTGCATTCATCTCCATAGATCACAGGCAAGAGACATGAGTCACGCCATGTCATTTCCACTGCACCTTTGGTACATGTTGTCCCATTGAATAGTAGAAATTGAATTGCAATAAAAATATCTTTGTGACATGTCACGACCACTTTGACATATATGGCTTTCATCTTGGCAACTCAATTCCCTCAGCATTCAGCATTACAAACTAATGTATCAAGGCAAGGTATAATATCTCTAATGGATAAATTACATATACGAATCACGAGAACGCTGCATTGTTTCCTATACTTAAGTGTGCTACAGATAAACATACTAAATGGTCAATCTACAAAATACAACCCAGGCCAGGACAATGAAAATTAAATCGTATGGATAGAGATTAGAGAAAGTTATTACACAAATATAGTTGTAATGGAATTGCAATCTGCATATCTACGAACTACTTCGTCATTTTGTGTTCTGGTATTTTACTACACAATAACAGTAGTAAACGCAATGATAAACAGTATAGTAAATACCGATATGTAAATGAATGTGCATGCAAAACAAATAAATAATGTAGCTCAGTTCAAATGTATGTTCTTGTACTAGTTTGTGTACACACAGAACAGAATTTACATATGTAACATAACATAGCTTTGAATTTTACATAATGTAAAACAACATCGAATATAGAATTCCATGGCCACAACTACTAATTGCATTAACAAATGAACATGAATCATTGTGTGTCGCCAGTCAGACTGCTTAACGGGAAAACTGACAGCATTTTGGCAGAATGGCTTGGCTTTGGACTTGGCCTGCTACATTTACATACGTTTAAATTTTATTGTTGTTTTCTATCTTCCTCCCATATGTGTACTACATTTATTGTAATATTTAATAAGATACTATTTTTTGTAGGTGGATTTGGTGGTATTGCTATTGCTAGTGAAACAAGATCGTTGCGCTGTCCCGTACGTAATGTAATGAGAATAATTTGTAGCTCAACCTTGTACATACATTAAATCCCAGTCCAATTAGCTGATGAAAAGTCAATCTCGTTATTGTGTGTGGCACAAAACATTATATTTAGTTAACGAAGGTAAATTCTGAGAATTGTATTATTGATCTTATAACTCATTATGATACGCTTGTGAAGCAATCGCGAAAAGAATTAGCAACTTTTTGCGAGCTACTACTTACTACTTAAACCAATCACCCAGGCTAGAAAATTAACATTACTTTTATGCTTATAACTTTTGTTTTATTATGTAATATGTTATGTTTGCATATATGAATGTATGTATTTAACTCAGATCAGATGTATCTGCAAAAAACATGACACACATTGTAGATTATATACAAACTAGTATTTAGCCCGGTGTTACTCTACCGGGGAAATCTAGAACTGTAGCGGTGAATAAATGTTGTTTACTACCTCT
>JAQFYC010007078.1:0-11085 GCA_034694165.1 Tomocerus mixtus
GTCAGGTTTGGCACAAATATTATTATAAATTGTTCCTAAACGATGGAAAATTGTAATCAGGCTCAAAATTCTTGAAAAGTTTTGAGTTTTTTCCTGCTGCTAGATTTTTTTGTCCCTTTTTCTTTGTAGATGCAGTGTTAAAGCTATGTTTCATGCAAATCAAAACAAACATTTATATTGTATAAGATTTCTACGAGGACAGGACTGCATATATTATTGAGTGACCCTGTGATTATGATGATAGTGATAGTAATGGAGTTGATAGAGAAGTAGAGGCGAGTGAACATAAGTGGGATGGCGGTTGTCATTTATTAGTGGAGAGGTGGAAGAATCTCCAGGAATCTCACATTGAGTTACGTTTACGTTAGATTTCCTTGTTGGCTTGGCTTTTGCTTATACATGTATAGTTGATAGTGTGGATATCTTCTCAACTGGATAATCTAATTATAGAGAAGGCGAAGAAGCAGGCTAGACATAGACATAGAGTGGCTAGATCTGCTCTGGATCCTTTTGCTTTGCTTATAATATAATATAGTATCTTGACTCTCAGTGAACTGAATTGAACAGGAGTACTTACAGTGCTGGAGTGAGTAGAGTAGGGAGTAGGTATATTACTGGAGATTCTGCTGGAGTTGAGGATCTAGATCTAGATTAGTATTTTACAAACGTGCGTAGGTTATCGTTAGAAGAAGGAGGAGGAGGGAGGAGGAGAAGGAGCAAAACTCGTCACTAATGAACAACTTGTCCTCGTCCTCACTCCAAAGAAAATAATATCTGTCCAGCAAGAGAAACAAGTAAATACACTGGTTAAGGTAGTACATAACAGTAGGTATATAGGAATCTCAAGTCAAAAGCAAGTCAAGTCAGTTCCAGGAGTTCACTTTCACTTCCTTCCTTCCAGGATCAAGACTGAGACATAGAGATCGGTCAGGGAAGTAAACGAGACAGTTCCAGCAGACACTAATAGCTACCTTTCCCCTAAATGAGAAAGACATTCTAAACGAACGTGTAACTCATGATGACTAAATTGAGACAAGAAATACAGAAAATTATTTTCGACTGGACTACAGATTCACTGGACTGGACTTACTCCGTTCAGTGGATTCCACTGGAGAACTCATAACTATGACTCCAGAATTAATTTTTCTCTCCAGCAACAATTTTGTGTCATGACATGACTTGCTTTGACTTGACTTGTCCGACTTCCTTTTCCCTGCTCGTATCATTCTTCAACTTTTTCCTGTCGTTAGCAACGGGACTGTTCATTTGAACTGCACTGGAGTAGATACAATTATTCCAGGAATTGTGAACTGGACAAAAGATGAAAAGACATTTTATTTCTTAAATACAAACACAATTCGCTATTTATCCGTAAAGCATACAATTTTATACAGGAAGTATAATTATAAAAGCATTTCCGATTTTTGCAATATTTTTTGGATCTTTATCCAGCATTAATTGTAATATTAGTGATTGGCATAATATTTAAATTTTAAAGGAGCAAGGTTTTAGTAGCTGTTAACGATTTTCCCATTTTTTGAGCATGAAATGTATGATTACTGTATTGAGTAAAACAATAGGCCAGTTTTTTGTTGTTAATTTTTAAATGGAGGATTTTATTAGGAACATATTAGTGTTTTAATTTTTGGAAGAATAAGCAAAAATATTTTCGATTTATTATTTCTGTATTTAAATCTGGAAGAAAATCTAGTACTTACATCATTTTTGACGACGAGAAAGGTTGCAAAATGACTGTTTTATTTTCCATTACTTCATTATTTTATGTTTGAGAGAGAAAATATTTCGATTTCCTTCCAAAGGAGACAAAATCTGTATTTTTACAATTACCGAATTTTTGTATAAAATACAAAATTCATGTTTTGTTCTATTGAAGGCGGTATATTTTTGATCCCTGAGTTTAATGTGTGTTGTTGACCTTTTTTCCTTTTCCATAAGGAATATGTAGTTGTTGAGTTGGAAGATGAAAGAATGCTAGATTGTATTAAATTGGTGCGGCTGAAATGTGGACATGCATGATACATGCGGTCAGGTCAGAGTCGGAGAGACAATAAAGGAAATTAATATTGGCACAAGGAAAGAGAGACAATAGACATGAGAAAACTTACAAATTCGTCTTCCCTAATATTGAGTGGAAGTCTAACACAATTTCCTACCTCAGACCAGATACACATTATGCTTTATGCTACTGCAATACAAAATACATATAAAGCTTTCCCCAGCTCCAGCTCTGCATCTTTTGACTCAGAACAAGATTTATTGAAGGCACCCACCTAGCCGCCAATAATTTCCCCACTAAAGTCACATTCATATAGAGAGAAAGCAGTAGATCCAGTTTTCTATAGTATTAAAGAGCGGAGACACGCACGACACGCCAAGACTCACGATCATTTCATTTCCTCTCTTCCTAGTGGCAAAGACAATTGGGAAATCCGTTATCCGCTTTTTGGCCCAACACGAAACACACTGCGGTGCCCCAGCTCCTGTCCTGCCAAATACAGAAAACAGAAACCACATTTATGCTTTATACATACGCTCTTATAATAATAATTGTTTTTCATCCTCCTCCTCTCTGTATCTTCCCACTACTGTCCTGTCCTCTTTTCAAAGGATACATTTATTGTTTTGCAATAAAGCAACATATTTATCTGCGAAAATAAATCATTCATTTACCATTTGACACTTTACGAACCATATCTTATTAATTAGGCCATAGAAGCACAGGGAATAACAATTTTAGACAATATGGTTCATAGCTATTTGTTTAACGGTTGACATTGACATTAACAAACGGGAATACCCATTTCAGCGATTTTCAGACACCGTTGGGAAAGACTGGAGGAGTATAACATCCAAAAGGTAAAAGAAAGTGGAGAAAATCATCCAAAGAACAGTGAGGGAAGAATTGCAGAATAATTTACCACGGCAATGTAGAGGTCATGTGAATGTCATTTACATTTTCCTTGCGTTTCCACCCGTCTGGGGCAAATGGGGGCCGTAAGACACCAAAACAGATTGGGAAATTAAGAAAAGTACATCCAAAATGCAAAATAAACTGGAGAAACCATCCGAAATGTAATAAAATGGAGAAACGTGACCAATTTAAGCAACGTAGAGGTCAATTGTGAGGAGGTAGCTCTTATTTTATCCGTTTTTTCCAGTAGGGTAGAGAAAATGCAAAAATCTCAAGCCTGGTTTTATTTTCTCAAAATTTTATAAGTCCGCAGAAAATTCATAGCTATAATGATTTGAATATTTATTCCACAACTTTGAAACTAACCGGAACTTCCGTAAACGTTAAAGAACAATTTTAATTTCTAAATAGTTTAGCTTTAATTATTTTATTAAGCTTATTAAAATGCCAAGTAATACTTATTTTATTTAACATTATTTTGTTTCTTTAATAACTAACCTAGGCTTCTAAATGCATGGCTATTTATTTAAACGATGCACTCGTAGGTATGCGTATGGAGGTATGGAACAAGGATTTTGCAATTGATTTTGCTAATAATGATACTTATATGTATGTACACATTAGCTATTTTTGGTTAGTCAAAAAAGTACATTATCGAATTATGATGGGCATTAGTTGAAATATGGATGTTGTATGGTTTTATAGAGTCTTATGTCTTTAAGCACGTACATTTCCTCAAGAGTTGTAAGTTTGCAAGAGTAAGGATAGCCTTTCAATTATTTATTGGGTTTAGATCCTTATGTTTTATTAAAATGATGAATGGTTTATGTTCTTAGTTTCCCAACTACTTTGCATATAAACGTGTTGTAGTGATATGTAAACTGGTGAGGTTTTCATCAATAAATTCTAGATAATAGCTCCAGTAGTCTGCACATGGTAGCTTAAATCTAGGATATCAATATCCGGCCTTGTAATAAAGTAGCAAGTGCTCTCGATCCGGTAACGGAAACTCTTGTTCTTTTTGCTGGTAAAAATGGTGAAAATCTCTAGTCGTCTTTCCACCCATACATAGAACATTAATTTTATTTACATAAGTTAAAAGGAAGAGAAAGCATTGGATTGCACCTACTAGCTACCTCGTCCTATTTTCTAAGTTTACTTTCTCTTAGGTAGATAGTAAAGAGATAGAGAAGTTATTTATTTGTACTACTTTGAACAGATATCCCTCCTTAGAGAAAGTCTTTACGTTAACGTTAGTTACTTACTTTCACAACTCATACACAAAATTGAATTGAGTTGAGAATGAAAGACGTGCAGATATTTAGTACTTTCTCCTTCGCTTTCTCTCTGTGTGATCACAGAAGTAAAGTGGCCCGGGTTGCACGGTGGAGAGAATTTCATTACGGGTTCGGTTACAATGTTAGTAGTGTTTTAGGCTAGAAAAATGTTGTCCTGCCTGTTAGAAGTGGAAGAGAAAGCAGGAGAGAAAGTTAAATTGAATGATAAAAGTTGTGATTGGCTCTGAAATAGAGCAGGTGACAGCCTTTCTCCGCCAAGTGACATTTCTCTGGTGACTCCCTTGACAATTATTTAATTCCCGTTAACGTGAGTTCGTTTAGTTAGCGGAGAGGATATCTTCTTCTTCCCTTCCTAATATAAAATAGTTCTTTCTAAGTTTAACTACATGTACATAGGAACACACACAGTTGATATTTAACTATAACTTTCTCTTCCGCCCCACAAACGACTAACTAACTAACAGATACGCGCGGCGACAAAGATGCATGAACTGGAGATAAAATGGAAAAACTCTCTCCAGGACCAATTCTCTTCTGGAGTCACAATGTGGGCTGCTTTTGGGACGGGATGTCCTCCACGTCATTCCCTGGGACACTCACTTTCACTCACACACACATACACACCAAAGAGAGAAAGACTTACTTACTTTCTTTTAGTTACTTACTTAGTTGTCTAACGACTACGGAGAAAGTCGAATTAAAAGTTTTGACACAAGTGCCATGGCTGGGATAGCAATAGATAGGTACTACCTGGGTAAGCTTACTAGAGAACGAAACCCAATCAAATAAGCCCCAATCCCAAATTCGGTCTAATGGGTTTAGGTCAGAAGATTGCTTTTCCCTTTCATGCTCCAGAATGAATTTGGTTGAATAATCATTGGAACGGGTCGTGTTTCATATTTAATTTGAATTTTTATTAAATGCTGTGACAGCAATTGATTAGTGGCTCAAAAAATTCATTTAACCCTAAAATTACCAATGGAGTGGGGATGGGTGTGAAAAGTAAATTTAATGTCGATTAAAAATATCATGTGCATTGCAAAATTTTTCGCTTATGATTTCAAATTAAATTCTTTTTTGAGCTTCAAGCGGATTAACATGAAAATTGGATGAATTTGAGCGAGATTGCAAGATTAAATGCTTAAAGTCGTATTGAGACGAAAATGAGATTGGGTTTTACATATCCAACCCATTTTCTTCTCTAGTAAATAGGTAACTTACATAACATAACACACTTCGGATGAAAGAATTCTGTTTTTGAGTGAGTGAGTGAGGATTCGAGGGGAGGATGCATGTAAGGCCTATGTAGTATGTAAAGGTAGGGTACTTTTTACGTAGCGTCGTTGGAGTTGGACATTTACGGAGAGATCTTTTGAAATAAAATATGTGGAAAGCCACAGGACATTAGCAACATTAGTAACTAACAAAGTTTTTCACTCCACAAGTCACAGAGCCTCTCCTTATAAATAATTGCCATCATAACTACCATAACCAGACAAAACCAAACCAACTCCTGTTCTCTTCTTATTCTGTCCTGTCCTGAACTGCTCTGGTGTGCCCTCGTCTGACCTGAACTCCCATCCCAATCCCAAACAACTCCAGCCATTTTTAGTTCAGGCTAACTTCTTACGGTACAGTTCATTCCACATGTAAGGATTTCACCGTTAAGGAATTGGGAACAATATGGACCGAATTTTAGTCTATCTGTTTGGTTTACGAACAAAAAAGACTAGTTTGAAAATACTAATGGATATAAGGTATTCTCAAAAAGGAAACAAATCATTTGGTAACCGTTGATTTTTGCAGTTTTTTTTACTTTTCACACAGTTAGTAACAATTCAGAATATTTTTGTTACATACGACATAATATGACATAGCCTGCCAATATGTCCACTAAATATTATTCAAAGGTAAATACGAAAGTGTGTACCTGATGTCAAGTTTATTATTATCTGTTTTATTGGCTTTAAGCAATCCACGTGTGAATGGATATAAGGAATCCCCCTATAATGAACAAGTTTTTCACCGTCCCCCCAGAATCCTTATACACGGAATAAACTATTTATATAATAGACCAACAGTCATAATGTATATATCTATACGTACTTCTACTTACATTCCCATGTAACACACATGCTGGTTTTCTAAAGGCAAAATTTTGTTTTTGTGTTGGCAACACTATGGAAATGCCAAAACGTAAATGCCACTACTGGATTGGTACAAGATACCAATGGAATATAGCATGCAACTGTTTCCATTATTATGTCAACAACGGCCCGGTAGAGGATATTGTACCATCTGGCATACTGGCATTTCCAATATTATTTCAGCAACGGCCCGGTATAGGATAATGTACCACCTTGCACACTGGCATTTCCAATATTGTTTCAGCATCGGCCCGGCGTAGGATATTGTACCATCTGGCATACTGGCATTTCCAATGCATAACTGCCACTGGGCCAACGTAACAATGCACATATTATGCCTATGATGTATTTGCCATTACTATTCCAGCATAAAAATTGTTTGGATAAAACATTCTATAATTATAACATGCTGGACCAGTATTGTTTTCATAATGGCATTGAAAATATGAAGTTGAAAGAAACCCATCAAACTACGAAAGCGATGGAGGGAAAACTGACAAAGCTGCCATTTTCAAACTAATTACTCCAACGGCCATTAGATAGATTTATGCATTTGCGATTAACACAAATAAAAATATCTTAAACTTGCAATGGAGGTAGAAAATGGTAATCTAAAAGCATTCAGTGTATTTCATTTCCAAAGTGACAACTCCGTTGAAGCAATTCCTTCAAAATGGCTTTTTGCTGACGGCAGTCACTGTCCTTGGCCTGAACACAAGCCCCAAAACTTTATCTCCAAACTAAGTAATGCCGACACAGTTCCTGATCCCGCTTGGAAACTGTACAAAGGAGAAGTCATAAAAAGTTACGGTAAGTAAAAGTTACTTCATTAATATGATTCAAATATTACATTATGACAATAAAATCTATCTGATAATATTATGTTTAGCATATATTATTCTAATAACTGGTGATTTTATCTGTTAAAGATCATTACAAAAGGGCCACAAAAAAAGCGAAAAGATATGCAGTGACTTCAGATGCCGAAACAAGTGACTCTGGATCCATTTCAAGAAGGAATACAAGAACATCAAATAAAAGCATTGAACAGCCAAGCCATTTACCTCAGGCTCCCCAAGGAAATTTATTTTCAGGTTGGTAATTTTCATTCAAATTCTTCCACAAAAACTTTATAGTTCTTTATAGTTCCAGATTCAATTATGTATGCTCACGTCTACATGTTAACTTTTGTTTTAAAATGTAATAATACAGGACCCCTGCCATCTAATTCTGAAGGGGCCGATATTCTCAACATCCCAAGGACAATTAACCAACTACTGTCAACCGCCTGTACAACAGATATACCTGATGGTATGGTAAAATTGAGTTCAATGCAAAATCAAAATATAAAAATTATCCATTATCATTTGAATAAAATGTGAAATATTAAATATTCATTTTTATTGCAGTGTTTCAAAATGTGAGTTATCCTATACAAGTGATCCAAGACCCTGCATTTGATGGATTTAGAGAGGAAGCAAGAGGTAACGAGTACATTTTAAACCTTCATGATCCAAGTTTCGCACTTTTAGAAAACAATTAATATATTGTTACTAATCTTTTATTTGTCTAGGGTTTCATGAAGCGTCTCTTCATAATCAAGAAACCATTAAATCGGAGTTGAAAGATATAAAACGATTGCTTCTCCAGGCCATCGCTGGACAGAAAACACCGATTGCATCCTCGATCTCTATCCCATTTTTTCCATTGCAGAATGAAGAGGATTTGACAAATATTGAAACTTGGTTGCAGTTAGAATTAAACTACATATCGTTGGTACGAGAATACAACACAAGTATATTTGAGTAATACGAGCAATTTTTATGTAACTGATAAACCGGTTTTGAAACAAAATTTTCTCTTTTAGGTCGCAGCGTTATCAAAAATTGGTGGACAAACAGTACCGAAAAACGTATACAACGTCCTGACTCACGTTTTCAGTCGCTCTTTTGCATTGCGCGTTCGTTTTACTAAAACCAGCGGGAAAATCCCTTTCGGACATTTGAGACTGGCTAAAGTTGTTAGAGGTAACATTGCCTACTGTAAATTCCTGCTTCTGTTTTATTATAATATGTTCATTTTGTTTTGAAAAAAAAATTAAAACGTTCTGATTTATTACAGAAGCCGTTCAAAACACGTCCCATATTGCTACACCTACAGACGACAACATAAATGAATATATAGCAAAGTGGCTGCGCTTTTCACCGGACAGAAATGGCGGACGAACAAGAAGAACTCAAGGCAATGCAAAACTTGCTGACCCCCCGAAGTTCCCAGAGGAGACGGATACAATTGTCAGTCCAGGAAACACTTCGGAAAATCCAGCGCCGGAATCCGCAGAGTAATATTGACCAGCATGCACTTACACGGACAGGCAATTTAGTTGTGGAACAGGAGATTCAGAACGATATTTTAAGTAGCTTTGAAATTGTAGAAGATAACTCTAAAAATAGTAATAATTTAGCCCAATCCATTGAAGAAACTAATATTTTACAAATCACAGATAGCAGTAGAGTAGATTACTATGAATTGATAACGTGGGCAACAAAACATAATATTTCCCATGTAGCCTTAAAAGATTTACTGAATGTACTTCAAACAATGCTACCATTCAATTATTTTCCAAAAGATCCTAGAACCTTATTAAAGACCCCTAGGATGATTAATATTCAAGAAATTAAGGGAGGTAGTTTTTACCACTTTGGCATTACCTCACATTTAGTCAAATTTTTAGCTCAAGATCAGTTGCATGATTTTCGAAAGCCAGAATTATCTCACTTTGATAACTTACATAATCTAATTTCGCTAAAAATAGGAATAGATGGACTCCCTTTAAGTAAAAGTTCAAACCTACAATTTTGGCCAATATTAGGTTCTGTTGATCAGTCTAAAAGTAAAGAAGTTTTTATTATTAGCCTGTTTTACGGAAATAAAAAGCCGGAGGACTTAGAAGAATATTTGGGACCCTTTATCCAAGAAATGCTTACATTAGAATTAGAAGGTATAACATTGAGAAACGTACGATACAATATTAGAATCCGTTGTATTGTAGCCGATGCGCCTGCCCGGAGCTTTTTAAAGTGTATTAAACCTCATAACGCATACTACGGTTGTGAAAGATGTTATAGAAAGGGAAAATGGTCACGTCGTGTAATATATCCAACTCGAATGGAAGTTCCACAATATCACACTGACCTCACCTTTCTCAACCAAAGCCATATAAATCACCATGAAATGGTTTCCCCACTTGTCCGACTCAAGTTAGGCGTTATTACCCAAATTCCTCTTGACTATATGCATTTGGTATGTTTGGGTGTAATGAAAAAAATGTTGTTAGTCTGGACAAGTGGCCCGTTACCCCACAGGCTTTCACCCACTCAGATTACATTAATTTCTAACAGGCTTGTTAGTTTCAAAAGTCATATTCCTGATAATTTTGTAAGAAAAACTAGAACGTTGAAGGATTTAAAACATTGGAAGGCTACTGAATTTCGTACGTTTGTTTTGTATGTAGGGCCCTTTGCATTACGAGGCATACTAGATAAAAATAAATATATACATTTTTTACTACTACATATTGCAATGTATATAATAATAAGTCCGGCCGGTTTTAATTTAGAATGGATAGACTTCGCTCAATCTTGTTTAGAAAAATATGTGCTAGAAATTCCAAAGTTATACTACAAAGAACTTTTAACATATAACATGCATTCCCTCCAGCATTTACCTGCAGATGTAAAAATTCATGGCCCTGTAGACCGGTTTAGTGCTTTTGAATTTGAAAACTTTATGCAAAACCTTAAAAATATGACCAGAATGCATAATGCTCATCTCAGTCAAGTAGTTAAGCGTATAGTGGAAAAAGAACACAGCAAGTGTAATCAGTTAGTCACTATTCCGATAACAGACTCTCAAAATAAGAATAATCTGAAAATTTCAGTGAAGCCTTCTGATAATTGTTATTTGACAAATGAAAAACAAATTTGCAAAATCGTTGACATAAACTTTGACACAAAAGTTTGTCAATGCAAATATTTTATGGAGCGGGAGGAAATAACTGATTACCCTTGCGAGTCTTCAAAGTTTTGTATTTATTTGGTGGATAAGCTGTCGGATGTTCAATATATTAATTTTAAGGAATTAGATCGTAAATGTGTTTTGTTGCCTTACAAAAGTCGTTATTCTTGTATTCCTCTATGTAACAATTTTTAACTACTCTGTAGCTTTAATTTATATTTAACTACTGTTATGTAATGTTAAAATCATATGTATAAGCTGGGTGTTTAATATTAATAGGAGGACATGCTTTAACATTTAGGAAGCTAGGTTATACCTTTAGGCTAGTGATAGTAAGTAGTTATAATTAAATATAATTGTTTAATAAAATTACTGTCAAATATGATATTTTTTGGGCTTAATTTGAATAAAATAAGTTGCTTGTCACATGATTAAGTGTCAATGGATTGTTAATTTATGGCACAAATAGGGTAATGGCACCGTACTGGCATTGTGTAGGTATCATGTTGGCAGGATGATGGCATAACCAACAGTGTTGGCTTAATGGATTTTTCCATTACAGGCCCAGCACGGTTTGCCGGCATGGTTTTCGTGTTGGAAAAGTGGCCAAATCTGAACGCTGCCATCACGGTGGTGCTGGATATGCCATTACCGGGCCGGTATTTTAACATCAAGCTTTGTGTTACTTGGG
>JAQFYC010007079.1:0-11084 GCA_034694165.1 Tomocerus mixtus
GTCCTTGTTGCCGGCACTCGTCCAAAATGCTCAAAATTTCGGATTCGACAATTGCTAATTTAGATTCCATGATTGTTTTGTTGTAAGACTACTTTTCTGTCTGCAATATTTCTACCAGAACTGTGGCAAGTTAAATAATAAAATTCTCGAGAAAATGTCTAGCATGTGAGAGATACTATTTGTAGAAACAAGAATTCTAGCATCTGGAGAAACAGATTGGAGTAATGTGGAGTTAGGTATCCCCCTTGCTGGCCAAGAGCGTATGTACTAGTGGTATAGTAGATATTGTTTTTTAGAGAAAGTTTGTATACAGGTGAAAGTTTTCTCTTTTCGCCTTGCAAGCTAAAGGAAAAAGAAAACATGTTTCAAGCCTGCGATTTGTTAACTTGCCTCAGTGTGCTATCGATCGTATTGAAATCGAATTCTACCAACGCTTGCTAGAAGGTCTACGAGGTGGTCCAAGTGTCTATCTTCTCATGTTCAAGTCAGAAGATGTGGAAAATGTGGAAATCAAAAGTAATTCGTTAATATTTTCTTGCTTTCTACTTTCTAATATTAATATCCATCCAGAATTGTTTCATCCCAATTGCAAATACCGTCTATTTCGCTGACTGCACCCCATTTTTTATACATATAATAATTATGCTTCTAATAGAAATGCAACGTTGCAGAAACAATTCGAGTCTGAAAGCATTACCAATACTATCATATAAGCTAAAATCATATTTATCTAACAAAAATATTTTATTAATGATATCATTCCATACGCAATGCATATTTTTACACTAGTGGGATGTTTGTCTGGCGGAGTTTTGGTAGCTCTCGATGCACCACTTTTGGCAAAGCAACTAGGAAGTATTTTTAATTTGAATAAATACCTAATAAAAATGTTTTTATTAAGATCGAATATTGGTTTACAAACCATTACCATCTTGCTACAAAATGAAAACATGAGATGACTTTATGTAAGGACGAGACGATGTTCTACAGTCTACCCTTGAACGAAGGATATGATAACTGTAAACTAACTGCAAATATGCAATGCTTATGCTTGAAGCATTTTAAAATACCTGAATTAATTATCATCCCCACATTATTAGTTGTACATTTACATCTTGAGGTAGTTATTTTGAGCTTATTTTGCCCACTCGGCACTCGTGGTATGAATTGTATGAATGAATGAATATTAGCAAATAATATTATGCAGTAGTAAGTAATTGAGCAATTGTTAATATTGTTTAATGTAGCAGTACGGCAATGTCATAATTACAGATATATAGTTTTTGTAAGGTATTCCTTAGTCATTTTTTTGATATTGGCCATAGTAATGTAAACAACGTAATAATTATTAAGGTTTGGCTTGGCTAGCAACTGTACTACTGTATTTGTATTATTTCATTCGACAACATAAATTCAATTTTTAAAAGTTGCCATTTTTTGGTATACATTTAAGGGCATTATCATTAGGCAAACCTACACCATTTGGAAATTTTCCAATGGCTGTTTTGCAGCCATGTTTCAATTAGAAAGCGTCCATTGTTTTAAATACATGTATCGGTACATGAAATATTATTATGTTTCAAAATAGGTCTACTATATTAGGTAGCGTACAAGGAAGTGTATTTAATATAATCATGCAAGAGTAGAATAAAGAATGCGAATACATAATTTACCATACATATACACGTCTAAAGCACCAACATTTTTGATGGAATTAATGAACAATGTAGTTAAATTTTCAATTCTAAGTCGTATAGTTTCTGTATGAAGTTGTGCACGTTCCATACTTTGTAATGCATACAGCTACTTCCCCTTTCCCCTTAAGAACTTCCTTACCCATTCGTGCAAAAAATCCATACTCTCCTTTCACATTCTATTACAACCCCACTCCACACATAAACTTCTTTTCCAGACTGTAGAAGCCAGTAAGTTCAAAGCTTCTTTAGGTGTTGGGACGGACATTGATATCATCTTTTCCAGAAAAACAGATTAACGGCTAACGGTAAGTATAGCTTTATGATCAATTATTTTACCATACATATTATAAAATTACAACATCTTTTGATATTGCACATCCATTTTTGTAAGAGCAGTCGATTAGCAAAGGGTAGCAGGATTATTCCGAAAAAATCTACGACTCAATAACTAATAGCGATGTTAATTAGTCAAGAATGGGGAAAGGTGTACCTTCTATTACATATAAATTTAAGTCCAAAAAATACTAAAAAACTAATACTATATAAATAACAGTAGCATTTCCAAATAAATACAATTATAATAAAGTAAGAAGATGCTGTCGCTAAATGCATACAGGCAGCATGCAAAATTGCAAATAGGGTGGCTAATCGAATGTTGGGAAAGTTGACTTCTCAGCTTTACCAGTAAAATCTGGCCGCAACATCAGTGGTTCTTCATCTTCATCTCAGCCAATGTGTCTAAATGACATAGTATCAAAATTTTCGATTTTTGATGTTACCATATTGCTCGCTTTACATAACAGAATCCCGGAAATGATATAAGTAGTACAGTTCAACATAACATATTATTTCATCCCGCTCAACGGTATAAATGTAAACATCTGCAGCCTATGAAATATGTATTTTGAAACGTGTATACATTGTGTGACATATTTGCCAGCACAATGTGGTAGTATGGCAGAGCAAAAGTAACCTAACGATGCAAGGTAATTTGTATTTATCTTCAATCGTGGAAAAGTATTGTGAGTTAGAATACAATTATGAATCTATATGCAACACATACTAACAATAAGAGTAGTACATACTATACTGGGAGTGCTATGCAATAGAATAAAACTGATAATATTCAATAGGTTAAATAATGTATGCCAGGTTGCCAACTACTATTTATCAATGCTTGTATTTTTAATTATGTTAGTTATAATAAGTACATAAATAGATACTCGCTTTATAAATGTGGAGCTATGTTTAAAATAGTGGTATTCATATTTAAAAAAATACTTAAACAGTAGAATTTTATTGTCTAGGGTTAACACTTTCCCCGACAAAATTACGATATTTGCGATAGGCCATATTTTACAAGATTTAGTAAAGTTTTTACAGAATATATATGTATTACCTACTTGTTTATGATATTTAACGACCTACTTAAACGTTAGGCTAATCTAAACACAGTACTTCTGTGCTACTTTCTCTTAACAAAAATAAAAATATATATTAGCTGCATTTGTTCCGAGGATTTTCTTCCTCTTGCATTACTCATTGTTTCATATAATTACAAATAAACTGTAATTAGAAAATGAATATAGGCATAGTTGTAAATTATAAGAATCAGATTAGTGTTTCATTGAAACAAAAAGTACATATTATGTGTACCAGTTTTCATGAACTGTTTTCGCCACAGTCTTGGCAAGAATTAGGTCAATGTTAGAAAATAAATTGGAAATTTTGTTATTTTAAACGGTAACTAATATCATTTTCCATTTACGACGACTTCATGAGATGGCTTAGCAAATCCGTTAGAATAAAATACATCCACATATTCTTCATAATGTCGGGGGAATGTAGCATCCTTGGCACTCAATAAAGCTGCCCCCAAAGCTGGACATACTTTCAGCCTTAGCAACGAAAATTTTCTTAACTTTGGCGTACCTCCGTCGCACAGACCGAGTACCCGCAGAAATCCTGGCTCCAAGGCCTTCCAGGACTTCCACACAGATCCCATGCACACAATAGGTAGACCATTTGGACCTTCGTACAAACTCTAAAAAATTCAATAGTATTATTAGTAAGTTATCATTGATATACCCAATTTCTCCTATAAAACATGTAGGCTGCATGCGCTGCATGTCAGAGCAGCATAATTAATTATTCATATTTTAAAAGTATTTTTAATTGAGTTTCAAAAACAATTCATTTATTCATGTACTTACTGGATCAATATCAGAAGCAATGGCAAGGATATGTTTTGCTAATGCTTCTCCAGCTAGTGCAAATAAATATTTGCACAATTTATCTCCATCAATGGCACCTTGAGCTAGCTTTTTAGTGATACCAGCGTAATGGGATTTGTTGAAGTTCTTGTAGCTAGGGTCGAGTAGTCCAAATCTAAAATTGAAATAGAAGAAATTATAAAATATAATTGACAAGGTAAAATAACTTGCAAGATTTGCATAAATCTATACATCTACAAAACTGAGTGAAATTAAAATCAAATTACGGAATATTATTAAATTGTCATACTTGTCTTCAATTCCAAAATGGGAACGAATCACATTCCAGACAAATTCTGTATTATGGGGAGCCTTTTTATAGTTGTCATCGTCTCGAACGTACGTCTTTATAGCCTTATGGGCAATCCACCAGGCTATAGATGCAATTATTAATCATAATGTTTAAATTATGTTGAATTACGTAACAAGAAAATATTACCTACTTGCATGAAAATTATTGATTATTAATTAATACCTGATCCTTCATCACCAATCATATAACTCCATCCTCCGCACCTTGCTTGTGAGCCATCCGGATTTATTAGCAAGCAATTAGACCCAGTACCAGATATCAGCACAATTCCTCCTGTAATATTAAATTAAAGGAAACAAATTTTAAAAATAATGCTTCAATTTTCTTCATGTATAGAAATTGCATATTTTATAAGTAGCTACCACAATCTGACGCTGCTGATAAGGGTCCTACTGTATCTGATGCCACTGTTACTTCACGAATGTTAGGCATTTTAGAAAGCAGCATTTCTTTCAAATCCTTATTTGTTTTTTCATCCTCGCATCCACTTAAACACAAGCCCTATTCAAATCATTAATATATTTCAGGTATTACTAAAGTGGGAAAATTAATGAACTTTGACGAAGACACGTACAAATAAAAAGTCCATGATAAAGTATTCTTATGCTATAGTAGTATCTGTCTTACAAGTCCGTCCAGATGATCTTCTGGTGACAATCCAGCCACAGATTTAGCCTTAGCAATCATTGCCACTAATTTTTCGCAACATTTGTCTAGGCCTACAAGCTGGAAATCCATAATGTTCGTTAATTAGGTTAAGAGTAAAAGTACTTCACAATGGTTCTTCTAAGTAAATAATTATTTATATCAATCGTCTTTAAATGTGTCATGAATTAATAAATACTTATCAGCATACCCAGTGATTGCTTGGTGGTTCGTCCTCAAGTTTCGCAATAATTTGTCCTTCATTACTAAGCAAAACGACGCTTGAATGAGTTGCTCCACTGAAATTTAAAAAAGACATTTAATTAACATATAATGTTATGTTGTAGCGTAAGTAGGTTTATATTTATTCCGACGCAAAGTCGGCACTCGGCATTCCTCATTTTGAAGGAACAAAAAATGGCATTGTAAGAAATATATTGACGATGAAATTCAATTGAGATCTAAGCAAACTGCTTACTTGTGGTTCTTTATTACAGCAATTGTTATAAGCTTGGCTCCGTAAATAAGACAGTGTATACACTATTTTGACCTACTATCTGAGCTGCGTATTTGTTTAACGATTACATGTAACTGATTTGTTGTATGTAAGCTATTTATAATATTCTATAGAAGTGCGTAAATAGTAATTCCGACATTTAAAATTGAAAGTTAGTTATTTTGTGAATAGAAATCAGGTACTATTACTCATTATACTTTTTTAATAGTAGTTATTCAAAATCCCCAGAACATTTCTCTTTGTTTATAAAAAAACTTGCGACGAAAACTAAGTATATATAGGTAGCTTGTTTCGCATTGCATTATCAACGTTAGTAGAAAATGTATGTTTCCTGTTTAATACTTTTTCCTCATGTTTTACTTTACCGAGAGTTATTGAATCAGCTTAAACATATTTTTCACGAAGAAGCTTTTCATTTCGCATCAAACATCCCATTCATTTCAAACAACACCTATGCCACTGCTATACTCTCGAATGGTGCCAGGTTTCTTTAGCAATGTTACTTTGGCTACGTAGTAACTACGAAGAAACGGGGAACATTAAATTAAATACTTAAATTATGTATTTAGGACATACCTGCATACAGGTGATCCTATTACACTTAAAGTAAGGAATGTCAACTTAGTACATGTATAAAAATAAAACATGTACTTAACTGAATTGTACATGCCATTGTATAGTAATGAAATGAAAGAATCAAACACGTTATTATCTTATAGTTAGTATTAGATTTTACATTTCCTAAGCACCACCATATCCCCATCGCAAGTAAGATTGTAACTTTTGTATACTTTGTACGTTACTAAGTAGCTATTCGAGAAATGAAGATGCAATTGAATTCATGAGAGGTAAATATTAATGCTGAATTAATGTACGCATCAAGGATGCTTATCAGAATTGAATAACTTGTTGTAGACATATAGGTACGTACATAATGTAAATTAAAATGCTTAGCATCATCTTACATTTAGAATCACAGATAAGGAGCGAGTCATGCTCGCCATACATTAGAGGTCAAGGTGCCGTTAGTTTATATAATAACACTAACTGCTTATTCTCTCAGTGCGAATTCTTTTCAGTACAACCATACTGTCGTCATATTTTTAGCGGTCCCCATGTAATCAGTATATCTTGTCATGTATTTAGTAATATTAACATCTCGCACTGATAATTGCTTACAACTAACATTTTATTGTTAATTCATTTGGTTGATAAAGTTTTTTAATGGACTACAGTTATGTGTAATTGAACTTATGACATGATTAAATAGCTCAAACTTTAGACGCTACTATGTATGTAGTGTAAAGTGTAAATCCTACACTTCATCCTTACAATCCACGGGTCATGTTATTAAGGTTACATATCGTTTATGACTTATTTAGTAAAGAAATTGACTACTTAAACGATTTTCACATGTCTTTTGACATGCCACTCAATCTAGACTGACATTTATATCCAATATGAACTATGTACATGTATACATAATTATGGGAAATAAACCTTGTAACTATAATGCGATATGGTGTAAACTAATATAAATGTGAAGGTAAATGGTGAGTGCTTTAATGGTGAGTGCTTTAACTTTAATACTTATATACTACCAATTGCTAATAACCAAATGATTCCGATTTTAGTTACTGATAATCCAGATTGGAATTTCCATTGGCGCAGATATTATAACAAATTCCTCTCTGTTATGTACGTATAACGTTTATAATTATAAATGTGCTATAAAACTTAGCACAGTTAGTTAGTACTTCATTGGCCTGCATAATGAGTTCCATATTAAAAGTTTCTTCACTAAAGCGGGTACAAATCCGAAGTGCCGGTAGTCAAATGAATGTAGAAATGGTACTAGGGTGAGTCTCCCACACTATTATCATTTCTACATTCATTTGAGTGAAAACTTCAGTCTGAATCCGAATAATTACAAAATAATAAAAGTGTCTGGCTAGGGTATCAAAATTATAAAGTCCATTAATGCGGTTGATCTCAAATACATAGTCCATTTAAATGAACGTGATACAAAACGTTTAAATTGTTGATTAAGTGTACCGAATTTATTAAACTTCATAAATTGCATAGGTATGGTATTTAACATATTATATCAATGTTAGATAAATCTCATCTGCAGTTTTTCTACTGAAGTTTTTCGGAACGTTGAGTCCGTGAGTAATCAGCAGGGCATTTTAAATGGAAAAATTGTATTTTTATGGTAATAAATACTAATTATATCCATTTTCCTATGTGTTAGCCACTATTAGGCATAAGCATTACATGAATTCACTATTTATATAGCTAATAGTTTGTACAATAGATAATTTAGGTGCAGTCAATTGTGATAGTTAAACCGTGTTACATATTAAACACTTACTACTTGATACATTATATATCAGTAGATTAGGTACACATTACAATACAGTTCTAATACTCTAATTGTAAAACCTAAACTACCCATTATAATTTATATTAGATAGAATTATTACGCAACAAATAACATAATATTGAATCATATCGGTAACTTCTTATAACTCTACTGAAAAATGTATGCTGTATATATCTAAAAATATAACCATCGATGTAAGAAAGGCACAAAGCTCACACGTCAACCACAATGGACTATTGAATTTACAAAGTAGGCACTTGTATGCAAACATGGAATGCATGATAATACAAGACAACGCAATAAATAACAAGAGGCAAAAAACGTAACAAGACACCTTTAATAAAACTGACACCGGCAGCAAGCCGAGCGTGTGCCCAGATTCCTGATGTCATTTACCATCCGTAGACAGTATAGATAAAAGCTGATTGTAAATTCACAGAAATTGTGATTATTTTGATACTTGATACTACTTAATCATCATCATGATAAGTAATGGAAGCATACTCATATCCTCAAACTCAAACAATAAAAGTGATTATTTTAAAAGGTATGTATGATTAAGCTAGTTAAGATAACTATCTATACATTATGCTGTGATATAAAACGCAATGCATCGATTTCGGATGTAAATGACAAAACTAAGGTGACCAATTCGCTAGGAAATAATTATTTACATTATGCAAAATGCAAACTACAATAAATATGAATGATGTAAGTCTCCCCAACCTGATTCAACCAGCCATGTAGTAGTCGATGTCGTGTATTTATAATAATAAATATCTGATGACGCTTTGTGTGTATCAAATGAAGCTCGCATAGGAAAATCCCTTTAGGTAACTAACATACGTTGATTGAGTGCTTAAACTTTACTCTTTATATTACGCAAAGTACAAACCACGCTGTAAAAATACATTTATGGCATATCAATGACATTTTGGCAGTACACTCGAGCTATGTCCCTTATCTATATAGAATTAATAGAATAGCGTATACCCAAACGCTGACGAGTGACGACTGAAGAGTGACGACACAACGTCAATGCATTCCATTGTAATTTGATTATTAAATTGTCGTTGGGGATATACTTAATTAACGCAATAATTTGCTGATTTGATTAGAAAATGACAAATTCAGTGAAATAAAATGCATAGATAAGATACTTTATACTCTTCGAAGTATTTAATTACTACTTCGTGTCAAACTAATTAGCAAAAAGAAAATATCGCATAGATTTCAACGGTTATTTCATGCATCTGGTCCCGAACTGACGTGTTGATATCAAGTAAAAGTACCTACTATACATTGGAACACCTACTATTAATGTTGTACCTAATTATTGAACCTTTGCCTTGGGATGAAGATAAGGAATGATAACAGTTACATTTTAACAGAGAAATCCTGTACGACGACCATGACAATGAAAATGCAAATGAAAACTTTGGCTTAACGCCATAATAATGTTATAATGTTGTACATGTATATATACCTAAGTTAGGTACTATATAGCAAGTGAATACGAGTTGCAATTATATTTAGTGTTTTGTTTGAAATTCTTGTTTGTAAATTGAATAACCTACAGAAAATCTTTCAATATCTATAAAACAATTTTTGATGTTTATATTTATAGGGCACTCACTTGCACAAACAAAACATGCATAGGTATAAAGGTAAAGTACATTTAACTTAATCCTTCCCGATGGAATGGGCCAATTTTAACTACAATCGATTATTTATTTTCTGTGTTATGTATTGTATAGTAAGTATAGCTAAATAAGGTGGCGGACTACCGGAACATTACCCGGAATACTCTTACCCGAAAATTCTTACTTGGGACTATTCTTACCTGCGGGATATTCTTACCCGGAATATTTTTACCTGCAGAATATTCTTACCCGGAATATTTTTACCTGAGGGATATTCTTACCCGGAATATTCCTACCCAGAATTGCCCCTTTTTTGAAAAACAAACATTGAAATTTGACTATTTTTAATTTTAAAACAACAAATTCGCGGTGTTGCTATTTTCTTGGTGTATAATGTCAAATCCCATTCCAATGGTAGAAATTAGAAATAAACAATATATATGAAATATTTTGTGTAATAAAAATTATTCCCTATAAGATTCCTCGGGTAAGATATTCTGGACAAGAATATTCCGGGTAATATTAGTCCCAGGTAAGAATATTCCGGGTGAGAATATTCCGCGGGTAAGAATATTCTGTGGGTAAAAATATTCCGCGGGTAAGAATAGTCCCAGGTAAGAGTTTTCCAGGTAAGAATATTCCGCGGTTAAGAATAGTCCGGGGTAGGAATTTTAGGGTAAGAATAATCCTGGTAAGAATATTCCGGCAACAGCATACACTATACTATATAATAAAATGGGGGTGTTCTTTCAATAACCTAATAGAAATCGCAAATTAAAAAATTATATTCAACTACATATTTGTATAACTAGTAACTATTACTCTGGCAAAATATGGAATACATGCCGTGATTTCAAATCGTTAACTTTTTGATTTCCAATGTGGTGGTGTTATAAATATTCTTAGTAGTCTTTTAGGCATAATATGCATTTTAAAAATACCATTACTATTATTTACAGCATTATAATACCTATGTATTACCTACATTACGTGCTAAGTAGCAAATACTAAACCTATGCAATCATTAAAATTTGGCTATGTTTAAACATGGATTATAAAACATGGAAACCAATCCTATAGCTAAATAAAGTTGGCATAAGCTATAGGTATGATGTAAATGTACATTACATACAGCATGCCTATGGAAACTCAGTTTGAATTAGTCCAATCCAAACTAGTAAATCTGCGCTGACATTAACATAAAGTAGATTAAAAATAATATATATTAGTAGTCGTGCCAATTGTGATTATCGCTCCCTTTGTAGTTATGATTTTGAATTAACACAAAATTGAACCCACGTTGACTAAAATAATAATTTTGCGAAACTAATGAGACCTTATAGGCCGGGTGTAGACAGTACCAGCTAATTAAAGTAGGTACATGCAGATTTAAATTATCGGTGCTATAATGTATGTTAACGTAGTTTTTCGAATTGTTTTTGATAGTAGAAGCCCAGTCTGCATAACTGTAAGCTATTAGCTAGTGTTCTCACTTGTTCAAGTCTATGTACTGGAATTTAGTTATCAATGAAATCCTTGTTAGATGGGATTATGAGATAGTCATTCTATTCTACCATTTCTACCCATTCACAGAACCAAACAAATATTGA
>JAQFYC010007080.1:0-11083 GCA_034694165.1 Tomocerus mixtus
TATTGTGTTTCCATGTCAAAGAAATCAAATAAAGATGAGAAATAATTATGCATTAAATACATGGTATAACCAGTTTTTTATAAGCAGATTTGTAAAATAGTTACTAGGCTTACATGAATGATGCAATTGTATAATTATGCATTTAATATTTGTAGTATGCAGAAGGGCAAATCCTTAAAATATTCTTAACAATAACTATGGGGAAAATTATCTGATCTACTTTAACATATTTAATTTAACAATATTATGCAATTAAATCATAATATTGTAATGTAATAATTTTCTCAGTCACAACTTTGCTCAATAATACATTGGGCATCACTGAAAAAATGTGTATTTGTAAAATTATTGTACTTATTGTTAGTTCATCACATATTCCCGTCCGCTTTCCAATTAACATTGATTGATCGAGCATCCTGACACTACGGCATATGGCATATCCTAATATATGTTTTATATAACCTTACGGTAGTTGTAATTTGTAAATAGTAAAAGTCTTACTGAATAGACATTTATGAAAACATAAGCATAAGTTAATTGACGAAGCCCGAAATGCCTTGATTATGTCTCAAAATGCTTAATTATCATCTCGTTAATTCATAGATGTGATGTGACGAATGTAAAGTATTTAGATAGATAACAATTTGGTTAGAATCCAATTTTTTATTGTTTCTAACTTCATAACAATTATTACCGGAATTATATAAATAAATTACACGTTTTTATTAGTAAATACCTATCGCTTATGTAAATTCTCACAGTATACTTATAAGTTGCAACGTTGCAAGTGTAATGTTCATACGTTAAAATGCGTCGTATAAATACCTACATGAATATTTCGCATGCATCCAGAGAGAGCGAAGCGAAGGTTTTAAGAGAAAAGTACAGAAATAAGTACAAGATAAGATAGCAAATTGAATAGGTATATGTAGTCAAGCCTGACTTTGTCGCTTGGTGGATGCATCCTCCAACTTTTTGTGGGGCAATTTTTTTTATAATTTTTACGATAACAGCTTATGCATCTACGTATTTATATTTATTTCATTGTGCCTACCATTTTCTATACCTTATAATAATATATATACGTCTTACCCTGAGTTACGTTCCCATAAAGTGAGAGATGTGGCATAAGAATGCCTATAATATATACTCTTCCTTGGCACCAGAAAGCTAATCCAATAATTACAATTTGACTCTCATTTTTAGCGAAATTCAGTTCATGAGTAATTTTAATATATTTTGTTGAAATATGCCGCTGAGTACAATAAATGAAACTCGATTATGGATGAACAAAGTTCTATAATATCTATGTAGGTCTGTGTTAGCAGATACACGTGGCTATTTATTGTAACCGAAGATTCTAATTTTTAAAGACACGGTATTTTTAATGAAATTTTTAAATAAAGAAATTACATATTCTTGTCTTCAAAATCCAACAATATGACGGAGTGGCGGCTTTCCTATGTGACGGAGTTGTCAGATTGGCAAAAGCATAGTAATATGTTATACGAAATACATTTTGCAACACTTAAAGCACATTAAAGTCCATTATGCATTTAAGATACGAAGTGGTACCTACTCTTTCCATTGTGAGCAAACAATGATCACCATAGATGTGAGATGCTTTGTTGTAATTATTGCGAGATGAAGTAGTAATATAGGCAATAAAAATACTTTATGTACGACAGAAAAATGACGGTTTTACTGCTGAATCAAATAGTTAGTTGACTCACAAACTCAAAATGATTTAATTAAACTAATTACAAGAATAATACGCCATAGGAGACTACTACAGTTAAGTATGCAACATAATAATTTAATTTATGCTAGCTATCAATAATACAGGGAATCGTAATAATTAAACTCACTAGACAAATTCAGTCAGTCAATGTTTCATAAACAAGTTTTGTATTGTGTCAAAGTATTACATGAGAAAAAATCAACTAAATTTAAATTAAGTGTTGTTCTCTTACTTATTTATGTACTTATTAATGAATATTATTTAAGTATGTAACTAATTAACGAAAGTGATGTAGTTATTATATATACATTATTATGTATTCATGCGGCGACGACGTTTACTATTTACGAAGAATGACGGCGGTAAATTAATTTTCTACAGCTCGGTCTTAACTTATTTTTAATTATGTATCTCATTAATAGTTGTATAATTTTCCTAACACTGTAGTTAACATACTTACCTACAGTATGCACGTATAGCTGTTCTAATATTATCATTATCATGTATGTAGTTCCCTAGTTAGTTAGTTTTATTCCTGAATATGTGAAGAATATCTATTTAAGTGCACGTAATGTTGGTCTGCATATTATTGCCCTTGCCATGCCATTGCACTGCATTTAGTTGATTTGAGACAATGAAAATACATATAAAGTCTAGTCGCTGGATGGGACGAGTGAATTCAACTGACTTTTCATACGCATATTGTTCTCCGGCTGGCCCTGGCCTGGTCTCTGTAGTTCAATCTATTCCAGTCCAGCACCATTATTTGTTTATTTATCTAATTACAATAAACTATTAGTAATTAAGTACTTAACTATAATATAATTAAGTACCTATAGTCAATGACAATTAAATGAAATGTCAAAAACTGATATCCATTTTTGTTGTACAGTAAACAGTAAATGGTACGTACACCTTCCTCAAAATGAGAAACTTTTAACGGTTAAATGATTAACCACTTCATCTTCCTTATTTATCTTACTCCTTTGTAAATTCATACGTTTTTACAGTTATGTACTTTACAGTGAAAAATTAAAGAAGCCAAGATTACAGTCTGCTATGTATTTATAAGCTATACAATTGAAAGTACAACGTAGAACCCTTTAAATATTTATGTTGCTGAATATCTTGCGATATCTAATTACATTTTTTAGCTAGTTTAATTCCTATGTACTTCGACTTTCGATCTCGATCCGATGTCTGTATGAAAACGGGATGCAATTATCTAATTAATTACTCTAGCTAATTACGTAATTAATTTCTATTTAGCTAGCTAGGGAGAGGTACGTTACGTTACGTTGCTTATATAAGTTTAAGTCAAATGATAAATGTAATGAAATGTTCCGAGATTTACTTATTACTCGACTGTACATATCTGTATAACAGAGTTATTCCTTATACTAATATCATTATTCATACCTTGCTATACCTAGGATAAAATTGAACAGGTATTGGTATTACTTTCTGTCTGAACTCGAAAATCGAAATGAAACTCATGATTGATAATTAAGTAAAGTGAATTACAAATACAATGCACGATATTATTTATAACACATAGATAAGTTGTTTATTTCTATGTAGAGGTATGTAGTTTGCAGTGTTTTTTACCGTTATTATGTTAATTGATGTATTGTGCTTATTTTTACGTTGATTTCGTTTACATACGTTATTACAAATTAAAACTATTCATCAGTCCGTTTGTTTCTGCTGCTATACCGACATAACATCTGTTGATTTATTAAATATACGAATTATGAATTATAACTATTTTCTCAAGTTGGTTGGCAATAATCTAAATTGCGCACATTTAGTACATAATATTATAATGGTTAACTAAAAATGATTTTTCCACAAAGGTCAAATTAAGATACAGATCTAAATGGTTACTAAATAGTTACAATAGTTGCTAAGTACATTTACAATCGTCATGTATTAGAATAGAAGCATAATAATTATAATGAGGAATTTTGCTCTCAGGTCAAATTATTTCTGATTGATATTTTGAATTGAATGGATAACAAAGCTTGTTAGAAAGGCGACTTTCTTTAATTACTTAATTAGTGAAGAGTTCTGGTCTTAGCTTGCATTAATTTACTATTTTGGTTAAAGACAAGGAGAAACTATGTTGTATGATAAAGATTCCAAACGTCACAATAATTAGTACACTGGCTTTTAATAATGATCGGCGGACGGTGGTTACGAAGATAGCCACGGGTGCCTGAGACATTCAGCCGCAGTAGCTCGTTTTGCAGGGTCGAAGGCTAACATCGGAGTGAGGAAATCGGAGAAATCCCTCGCATCCTTCTCACTCCATTCATATTTCTCGTAAAGGACATCAAAAAGACGCCATGGCTTCAATTTCGTAATATGTCTCAGTTCAACTAAAATATCCAATCAGAAATAAATTTATTTGTTACGAAAATTACATACTTGGATTAATAATGAACGAATATTGCATACACAATTCTCAACATTCCTACCTTTTCTGTTAAAGAAGTCCCGAGAGTATTTGCCTGAAAACGCAATGTTTCGGGGGATATTGCCCAAAAGTTCGATGATGTGGGCCAAATGGTCTTCATCACGGGAGTAGTCGTCCCCAGTGTGAGGCTCAAACAAGTAATCTCCAGTTGCCAACTCGAAGGCCTAAAAATTCCACAAAATTAATTACTTTATATAGGTACTTATAATATTGGTTTGCAATATGGTACAATTTAACACAAAGTTTAATATTAAAGCAGAATAGGTATAAATGAAAGAAAACTTACCATACAAGCCGTACTCCAAATATCAGCAGGCGGTCCATAACCGGCTCCTAGTAAAACTTCAAGACATCTGTATTGGCGCGTTTGAATATCCTCCGTAAAATGGTGATCCTAGAATTAATTCAAAAATTGTAACATTATTTGTAGAAATCAATAATACGATAATTTTCTTCTATTTTCCTTAATATTTGAAAAGAATAGATAATTTGTGCAAATTTAAGTAAGTTATTGACTGACCACCCAGCAGGCATTTCCTAAATCGGCGATTTTAATATTTATATCACAAATTTCTTTTACTGGATCAGGACGCTCAGAAACTTTTTGATCTGGACATGAAGTAGTACGCCGAATACAGGTGGGAGATCTCTCTGCAATAAAATCGGCTGCTTTTGTTATTAAACTATGTACATTACATTATTAAAGATGTCTCAACATGATATATCAATTGTAATTTATTACCATGATCTTTTGCTGCTAATTCGCCTTCGCCAGTACTTTTAGACTGTGTCATCTGGCTGTCGTGTCCATTGATGTGAGAACCAGCTTCAGTTATGTTAGCCTCTGCCAAATCGGAGAAACTTCGTCTATTTTCCACTAAAAAATAAAAATAATCAATGTAAGTAATTAAGATTGAAAATTGAAAACTAAGGCTACTAATTCGATTACTATTATAAGGGAAAATGCTTTAAATAGGTACCATTAGTATGGATTTCTGGAATGAATTTTTTCTTAGAAGATGTCACAGACGGCGTTGCCGCATCAGCACAATCAGATAGTTCACCTGCGTCAGGAGAGATTTTCTCGTCCGATTCTTCAGCAGAATCTACTTCACCTTCGGCGTCTACAGAAGTCGTTTCGACGGTTGGAATATTGGTAGGACTTTTCACTGTAAATTCAACAAAATTAATATTACATTGCGTCCTCAAGCTAATAAAAATTATAGCGTATATCAGTACGTAAAACTGACTGGCAATGAGACAATACGACAAATATCATATTATCATATATCTAAGTATCTTGTATTGACTAGCGTAGTATCTACGAACAAAAAGGATTTGCAAGTACATAAACTAGATCGTAGAGCTACTTTGCAATGAACACGAACTTGTCCTCCTAGCTATATGAACATGGTTTTATTTTGCGTGAGAAATTCATAGGTTTCTATACATTAACTTATCTTCCCAGCTCTATTCTACACTGTTGTTATATTGTATTTAGGTATTAGTAGTATAATACGATATTACATAACATTTACTTTATGTACAAATTTTCCAATTCACTAATCTGGTATAAACATATTATTGCCGGTTAACTATATTAATTTTGTATACTATCATTTAAAAAAGGTTTCCTAATTCTATTTATTACTAGTGGAAATAAAAGTTTAATAAAAACTGTAACGCACCACTGCTGGCACTAGTAATTGATGAAGAACTCCCTGGCTCTACAAAATTAGAAGTTGAGGATGCGCTCTCCGCGTCATTACTTTCTGGATTGTTTTCTCTTTCTTCCACCTCTTGTAGTTGCTGAAGCTGTTGCTCTAATAATTGCGCTTGCTTTTTGGCCTTCTTCTTCATTTTCTTTTTCTTGTTTTTAGACATTTTTGCTAAGCTTGCTGCCTGGAATTCTTTTGGTGCAGTGCTAACTGTAAATTACATCAAAATGCATCATTAGCTTTCTCTTTGAAACTACAATTTGTAAAAAATACGTGAAAAATACTCTTTGAAATATTTTACCTGCAGATCCAGGCAGTTTTACTCCCATCTTTTGCCAATTTGTCGCTTCGTTAGCAAGATGTCTGACATGTTGATCCTCGACGCACATCAAAATGTTTTCTGGCTTAATATCCGTATGAATGATTTTACATTTAGTATGCAAATAATCCAACGCTTCTAAGGACTGGATAAAAAAGACAATTTGCATTATATTTTAAACATCAAAGATTTTTCTGTTATAGTAATCTAACACTTAAGTACGACAACACAAAGTTTCATTGTAATTTACACAGCTGTTCTTTTCTACGTATATTTGTACGTTATAGGTTATTCACATACCTGTCGCATTATACTTTTAACGTTGCCTATGGGAATTCCTTGATAATTAGAACGGATAATTAGCTTTAATAGATTATTTCCTAGGACTTCAAAGACCATACATACATGGGTTCCATTCACCCCTGTAATCTTAAAATCATCCAACAATTGAACTGTTTTCTCGCGGTTGGGATCTGTAGGATCAGCTTCTCTAACCTGTTTTATTAAAACAATTTATTTAGTTACCATTCCTTTATGTGAGAAGAAATGAAGTATTTTACAGAAAACAACAGAAAATTAATTAAAATACTTACACATTTTAAAAGTTTAATTTCATCTAAAGCTGTATCCGTGTAATGGGATGCGCTCTTCACAACTTTAAGTGCAACATATCGACGGCCCCTGAAAAAATATAGAGGTAACAATTAGATATAAACGCTGAGATTGAGTCTTTTAATTTTCTTAGGATGAAATTTTCGAGACTAGAAATTGAAGGGAAAAAACTTACGTCAAATCCCAGCAGAGCCAAACCGTGCTAAAATGTCCCCATCCTAATTTGCGCACAACATGATAACGATTATGAAAAAGATCGCCAATCTTCACTGGATGATATCCCCCTGCAAAGATAAAAATCCATTAAGTTTACACTTTAAATGATGCATAGCATAGATAATTGTTGTTGCATAATCATTAATCTTATCACATGCTCTACTTTTAGGAGAATTGTGATTTCTCGAAAAAAAGTCTATCATTTTTGGAGTCCTTAATTTTCTAAAGAAATAATTTCACATAGGTTTACAGAATTGGAACTTTGGAACACGTGTACTCAACTTCTTGGAAATCAATCTTGAAATATACTTGTTATTGCTACAAAGCATAAAATTTAACGTGTATTACCTTTGCAGTAATCTTGGGGGTCCTCCTGCTCATCGTCATCGGAACCAAGGATTTCTTCTTCATCATCCGAGCCTTCGCTAGTGTTGGAGGATGTCCTAGGGTCAGACCTATGTTATTAATATAATAGTTTTCTTTACCTACCTACTTCATTACCCATCAAACAAAATAAAACAAATATTTCCAAAACCAGAAGAGGAAAAAAACGTGCAAAATCAGATCAAGGGTAAAACAAAAACAAACTCAAATGTCGTAAAATTAGTTAGGGATTCTACACTACACCTTAAATATTATTATATCCTACATCCTACAAAAAATAACTACCTACGTACTAGATATTTAAATTATTATGATTCCTAATTCCTAATATATGAATCAAATAAATAACCACATCATTAAATACGAAAACTGATAAATGTTGCATCACACCAACTTATTTGCCTACTAAAACCGCATATAAAATTCGCTAATAGCCCTAGAGACTATTTGAAAACGTCGACACCACCAGCAATAGTAAAAGAAACCAATTATCTTAAGGTATCTGTTTCACCCAACGAGTCTTACTCGACACATTTAGAAATGGAGTTTGACAACATTACGACTAATTTTCTGTTTCAAAAGGAGTGATACTCCACCCCCAGAAATAGTTTATTTGGGCCAACCATATTGACCACGAACAGGTGACAGGATTAAGTACAAATTGTATTTTTGTATTAATCCTTATGTGGGTTGATTTAATTATACTAGTGAAGAACCTGAATAACTATCATTATTTAACAATACGTTTTTCAACTTTGTCACATCCTTCTTAAATTATATCATACTAAATCTAATTTCAGGACACAGCTGTTTTCCACAACTTAACTCCCTTATGGCAATAGGAATATTCTTTGTAGCTTATTTAACAAGACATAACATTTACTAATGACATTAGCAACATATTGGGATTAGGATCATAAATGTCAAACAGCCAACAATGTTTACGGTTAGTGATTGTATAGAAACTACCTTCGCCTTTTCGACACTGCGTGGCTAGGCCCTGGAGAAGAGGGTTCTTCAGAACAACTCGTTCCTGGAGAAGGGGGTTCTTCATTGAAGTTGGGCATGGCACGAGGCGACTGTTCTTGGGAAAAACTCATCGTCGGAGAATAGGGGTCATCTTTAACGCTAGTACCGGCACGAGGTGATTGTTCTTGGGGAAAACTCATCGTCGGAGAATAGGGTTCTTCTTCAACACTAGTACCGGCACGAGGGGGTTGTTCCTCTGAATAATTCATCCCCGGAGAAGGGGGCTCTTCAGAATATATAGTTGCTTCTGTACTAGTATAATTTTGAGGAGTAAGAACAGGGATACTAAAATAATCAGTCTCTTCTTCAATTGCCGCTGTTGCCGGTGACAAGAAGCCACCTGACTCCAATTTGAATTTGTAGTCACAACAACTATTAGCCAAATTGTCGATCGTTGTTGATTTCTTTATTTTAGCAGTCACAACAACAGAGTTGTCACTATCATCCTGAACTGTCTTACGATCAGCTGTTTCATTTTGTTCTCCAGACTTTGGCTCTACTGTGCTAATTGCGCCTACTTGAAAGTAACAATGAGATCCGTCGTTTTGGTAATTGGCGGGTAATTGCATTTTTGATGCTGACTCCGGCCCTTGGCCTTGCTCATTCGAGTTTTGTGTCACAGCTGACTCAGGTCCCTCCGCCTCCGTTGCAGACTCTGTGGGAAGTGGCCACAAGCCCCATTGGAGGCCAAGTGCGTCCCGCCTTTTACCTTTTTTAATTTTCGCCATGTCGTCCTTGTTTATTTTATTCTCAATCTCAACACACTCTTGTTTGCATATTATGACAGTTGAATTTGAACTTGATATTGAAGAACTGTCAGGATCTGTAAGATTTTCTGGTAACGAACTTGTAGTCGTGGTCGTAGGGCAAGTAGGGAGCTCCCGTTGCTGTTCAGGCTACTCTAGTTAAAAATTATGACCTCGATTACCCATATTTCTCTCTCTCGTACTACTATTTACTATACTGTACTGTAGGTATTACTAGAAATCGTGTCAATCAGGCTGACAAATAAACAAGCGTAAAATGTTTGTAATGCTTTGCACTGTACTTTGTAATCTACTCGAGTGTCAAGTGTCAAGTGTCACCATATTATTATGATATCTGATATCACATTGGCCAGCCAACTCAACTTGCATTTCACTATTTACTACTACTACTCCCACCACTACTTTTACAAATTACAACGTATGCAGGAAGAGGAATAACATAAGACATTACATTCGTCAGCATTTCACTATCTTAAATATGAAAACATCCGATCCTTCAATGCGATTCGAGTCACGAAACCTTTTTCTCTCGTCGCATTCAGTCAAAGAGCACGGACCACTATTGCACTGTACTGTAATACATATTATTAGATAGTAGTGATAGTACAGTTAGTTTTAAATTGATTATGACCATGCAGACTCGACTCTAGACTATTACTCTGGTTTTGGTACCAGAAAACGCTAACGAATATCTGACACGTGTCATTATGCAACCGTAACTACAATTGTTTACAACTATTTTAGCTGATATTGCAGAAATTAAGCAAAGGAAGCATATTTGTCTCAAGATTTTAAATGAAATGCAGCTAACGCAGCTAACCTATCAGAAACGCATTTCATATAGTTTAGCATACTTACAATTTTTTCTTACATATTATTTACATACTACAATTAACTGAGCAATAATTGCATTAATTATATAACACATGTACCTACACTACACCACACATACCAGAAAATATTGTATTCATACATACATGTAGGTAATTAAGGTAATTAACGCACTTAGTCCATAGTTTAGTAAGGACTCCTTATACACATCATTTAATGACGCATAATACAACATTGAATAAAATACTCTTTGACGGTTATAAATATTTACTATTTACGAGTGATTTATACTCTTATACTACTACTCTCCAGTTGATAATTAATAATTATAATCACAATATAATCGCTGGTTTGTATACCCAAACTACTGTGATGCGTAAGGAATACCCTGGCTGGATCCACTCTAGTGTAATATTAATACTCTACTATAATACAGCAATGATACATTATAATTACACTCAAAGCAAACAAATCCATTTCCTCCTAAAGTGAGCTTACTGCTGAAAGGCTGAAACTAGAAAGTCATGTTTGGTGTCCTGTTTTCAAAACAAATGAGACACTTGAGTCGGACTCATTGCCACTGTTGGGAAGATAGACATGTCGGGGATGTGCATGTCAGGATGTCACCACGAAAAAGCATCTTAATGTGAGTAACTACATACAAAGTTGTAGGTTTTAAACAATTCTCATCTTCTCCAGTTACATACACACACATCAGCATAACCTTGACTTCTTTCTTGGCCAGCCATGGCACGCAGGATCAATCCAAATTCAAGCCCATTTAGCTAATGTTTGCAATTCCCTTAACTAACCGTTCTATTAAGTATTAAGAGCTAGAAATAATAGTTTACTGATACTAGTATTACAGTCCTTAAAAGGAGTATCTAAGCTAAGTTAATTACTTAACTGCATATATCTCTTTGTAAATTTGGAGAAAATAGGGAAGGGATGTTCATTTTAAATTCAAATTCTAAATTCAAAGCATTT
>JAQFYC010007081.1:0-11082 GCA_034694165.1 Tomocerus mixtus
CTATAACTTGACAATCTATTTCTATACTCTCATTTCGTCCCAATAATACAAGGTAAGATTTAAATGGCTAAAGAATTTGGCCTACCTGCACTACAAAAGTTAACATTTTCTACTAGCAGAAAAATGAATATTTACGAAAAAATTAAATATCGATTTAAATGTTCAGCTCATAATGTTCTGAGTATGTTTTCCAAAGTATTTGCAGTGCAGAAAAGTGTTTAAAAATAATTAGAATGTAATTACAAGCACCGTTTTTTCTTCTGCGATTTGCAGTTTAACAGAATAAATAATTTTCAAACGGGGCATTACTTATTACGGAATACCAATTCAATAGTTAAATTCAAATAGCAGCTGTTTATATTTTTAATAGGGAGTTGGGAAACTGCTTTTTAGGTTATAAGGACAATAGTTTGTCATTAGGTGCATTCACAAAATATACCTAAACAAATATTCTAATATTTAGGGAATGTTTTGATTATTTATTGTGTTAAACGAATTAGCTTTTTAATTAACTATATAGTAGTACATTAATTTTCATAGTACTTAAATCATCCATACTATTTATTGAACTACATAAACACTCACACAAATGTCAACGAAAGATTTAGTTTTATTTCTTAAATTAAATTAATTTTTATTGCGACAAATTTCTATGCCTAGCTGACCGTCCGTGGACACTATAACTATAATTTATGAGCTAAAATAATCAATGCACTTGTGGATCGATTGGCTTGGTATAGTACATACTGGTCGCACACATGGAACTTTGCCCATCTCCGATCCCAAAGATCGACCTGTATACCGATCCGATCCTGGGATCGGATCGGATCGTTTGGAGTTTGGATGGGGAAGGGATCGTATCGGATCGTTTGGATTTTGCAATTCGCCGGGATCGGATCGTTTTTATTTTGGAATTTGCCGGGATCGGATCGGATCGTTTGGATTTTGGAATTCGTCGGGATCGGATCGGATCGGATCGTTTGGATTTTGGAAGGCGCTGGGATCGGATTGGATCGCCAAACCTAAAAGTTCCATAATGTGTGACAGTAGAAGTAGACTTGGATGATTTCTGTACATTTTTGACTGCTTTTACGCTGCGCAAGGCTGTTATTAATCCACTTTTAACACAAAGAAACTCAGAACTAAACGAGAAGAGTATCACTCCTGCAAAATCAAATTAAATAACTGTATTAGCAGTTTAAGTAAAATGCGTAGAAAGAGAACAAAAAAAAGGTGTACTAGTACTAACCAATAAAATAGAAAACCCAGTAGAAAATGTTGTTCGCAGTGGTTTTAGCACCAGACCAGAGACACATGGAACTTTGGCGATCTCCGATCCCAAAGATCGACCTGTATACCGATCCGATCCTGGGATCGGATCGTTTGGAGTTTGGATGGGGCAGGGATCGGATCGGATCGTTTTTATTTTGGAATTCGCCGGGATCGGATCGGATCGTTTTTATTTTGGAATTTGCCGGGATCGGATCGTTTGGATTTTGGAATTCGCCGGGATCGGATCGTTTGGATTTTGGAAGGCGCTGGGATCGGATCGGATCGCCAAACCTAAAAGTTCCATGTGTGACTGGGCGTGGTGACGGGATCTGGACATACTATGTACACCTCACGTCGGCATGCCCAGTGTTTTGGTATTTACAACTTCCCACCCCACTTTACCAGGCCTGAACGTCCGGAATGATTGAGAAAGTCCACTACGAACTTTGAAAATTATTTCGGTTATTTGTTGAACTTTCCTACACTATTTCCCACTTTTTGTTCCAAAAAATGAACAATCCCATTCCACTCCTCCATGGGAAAATCGGGAATACTGCCTCAAAAGATTCCCCACGAAATTCCATACCCTACTAATGAAGCTAGAAACAAAATGTAATAAACCATTAAAATAAAAATACTAAATGCTTCTTTTTGTCAACTTCAAAACGTTAAACGTCCTTTTCTGTGACATGTATTTCATTGTCCATGTAAATTTAGATTTAAAATATTATTGGGACACACCCTGTAAATTGAGATGTATAGACGGTATAGAGATAAATAGTTGGTTCAAAAAACACTGAGATCCATTTATGGAGAATTACGTGTTAATTTGAAAACGACTCTTCATTTCCCCCTTCAGTGGTTTTGGGTTTACATGTATTTCCCCATAAATGGTTTCGAGGTGTTTTCGGAATCAGCTATCTCCATACCTTGTTACATCGCATTCCCTTACTACATCAGCCTACCTTGTTAAACAATTTCAACATAAATATTATATTTTATACCCCCTTTCAGTGTACTTCGGTGCTATCTTCTTCATTTATGTATTCAAATTCAACTATTCAACTGTAACTATATTATGCAAAGTGGGATAGCTGAACAATCATTTAAATGAAATTAAACATCATCGATCAGCACTACTTTACTACCCCTTGGCAATTTGAGATTTTACATTATAATTAAATAGATTATTTTTAAATATATTTAACTAATTTTTTTGAAGTTTTGGGAAACTAACTATCCAATGTATGATAATGACGTGTGTCCGTAAGATTTGCCGTGACACATGATTTGCCCATAAAGTTATAGTGATTAGTGTCCCTATAGTAAGAATTCCATTATAACATTAACAAAAAACAGGCCGATTTCGTGTATAAAAGTTGAACATATATTATTGACTTTAATATGAAATGTAGTATACATATATTAATCCTGAGGATCAATAATAATTGAATAAAGCAATGACAAACTTATAATGGAGCAAGTCAATATAAGTAATATTCAATATTCTGCGAATATTCGCTACCTGTGTATTAATCATTAAGTTAAAGTGATTTTAAATGTTATATAGTCAGAATTTGCATAGCAACTCTGTGGAGTGTATTTGTTAATAAAAGTTAGTAAGCGTCTATGCTAAGCTATAAGTTAATGTTCAAGAACTGGCTTGTTATTCCATCAGTGCTCAGCACACTTGCAACTTTAGGTTTGGCGATCCGATCCGATCCCAGCGCCTTCCAAAATTCTAACGATCCGATCCGATCCGATCCCTGTGAATTCCGAAATCCAAACGATCCGATCCGATCCCTGCGAATTCCAAAATCCAAACGATCCGATCCGATCCCATAGAATTCCCAAATCCAAACGATCCGATCCGATCCCGGGATCGGATCGGTATACAGTTCGATCTTTGGGATCGGGGATCGCTTAACTTGAAAGTGTGGTCGGGATAGAGCCATCAATCGCCTATCTAATCCCATGTTAAATGATTTTTTTTAAACTTCTATATTAAATAAATTTTGATTTTTTTTTTGGTAAAGTGCGATATGGAGCTAAGTAAACTGGTTGTAAATCTGAAATCCATTTTTTTCTAGCACCTTCCGTTTTCCTAAAATCGAGATAAAATTCCTTATGACCTTTTAACACAGGCGACACTAGCCCTCAGTGAGCCTTTCACAGTCTATTATTAAATGGTCTGTAAACATCTGGCCAGGTATACTCACATCGTCACATTCAAACAATCCGATCGTATCCCGCTTGTCTATTTTAAAAGTCAATCGATCCGATCCCGCGCCTTCCAAAATCCTAAAGATCCGATCCCTGTGAATTCTGAAATCCAAACGATCCGATCCCTGCGAATTCCAAAATCCAAACGATCCGATCCGATCCGATCCCGGGATCGGATCGGGATCGGATCGGTATACAGGTCGATCTTTGGGATCGGGGATCGCTTAACTTGCAAGTGTGGTGCTCAGACAAAAATTTTAAATTTGTTTTCTTCGAAATGAGTTTAAGTGTTGAAATTGGCAAAAGCACTTTAACCAAAGTCATAAATAACGTCGAATCCATAACGTAGATTATACTTCACAGACTTGCCGCCCACCAGTTAACCAATCACCGTTCAGAATCCTGGCCAATAAATATACAATTAAAAAATCCATTTAAATGTTATGGATTTTGGATTATACGATTTGGATTCGACGTCGTTTATTGCTTTGTGTATTCGACCATTTCACCGTACACCGAGTTTAAGCCCAGTTTATTGGAACATATTAAATTGTGATATTTACTATTAGTAAATTGTTTTTTAAATTATAAAATTGCTGATTGTTTATCTACATATTATGTTATTAAATACAATGAACAAAACTGTACATAAGCTTTACACTCCTTCACCTGCAATGCAGCAAAATGTTAGTTTATAAATGTGAAAGCTATTTTCTTCTATTAAAAAAATTCCTTTGACATTCCATCTTAAGCTTTTAGCTAGGTATGTAGCATAGTAGAACATAAAATGGCTACGGAAGTGGCATTTAAATCCCTAGAAAACTATATCTTTGCCTACGGCAAGATTCTAAGATCTTCAGTATTTCAATATGACAAGAAAACACAGTTTATCAGTAGGACGAAGGATAAAGTTGCTTGGGTGCACACTTTTTATAGGCAAGGACTTGGATGTGTGGCTTTGTTTTACATGACTGGAAGACTCTTGGTGGAATTCTACAGTCCAAGTCCAAACTTCAAATCGTACGAAATCATTCTCTACATCTTCTACTATCTCGTCATCCTCGTTGGGATATCACTTAATTTTATATTCATTTTCACCGTTGATGAAATGGTTAACACGGGGAATCTGCTGATTTTGCACGACAGAGCAATGAAAGGTGAGTTATTTTTAATTTTATTATTTTTAAATTTCATAAGAGCATAAGTTGTACAGGAACGCATATTAAGATCTAGAAACTTCGTAAACTAAGTAAGTACATACAGATTGCCTGTCCACTGTCCGTCCACCACCAAAGTGTTAAATAGCAACATATAGGTAATAAGGTTGGAAGGCTTTTGATTGCAGTTGCAGGTACATTATATACAAATAAATATGATTATCAAAGTACCCCAAACAAGGAAATGTAAGATTTCCTGTGGAATTCAGTTCCTTTCTTTTATTTTAAGACACTTAAATTATGGATATCGAGGAAATACTACTTTTGTGACACAATTTAAATCAATCACATGATGACAACTGTTTTGCAAATGTTTATTTAGATTGGATAAAGAGCTTGAGTTCCCAGAAGAATGTGAAGAAACAAAGAGTTCGAATATACGAAAAAGCTCTTTTAGGTTTTCTTCCGGGAGCTGGCGCTACTGTACTTTGTGGAGGCATTTTTTCACTTGCGACGCCCATGGATCCCTTACAACGATTAATAATCGAGCATCTCCCGTGGCTTTACGAGGAGTTTACGATCTTCGTGAAAATATATGCATTCTTTGTCATAGTGTACTATTCAATCGAAATCTGGAGTCCAATTATTATGATCGCGACAATCGGCCTGATTTACATCAACATGACAGAATTCTGGCTCACTCTACTAAACGGGAGGAACAACGAGGAATATCTGGAAGAAGCCAAAAAATACCTGGAGGAAAATCCAGAAAAATGGCTGAAAATCTACAAATCCCTTGATACCCTTAACAAACAGGGAAATAAATGTATTTGCATGTACATATTTCCCATCTTGTTAACCATCACGGGGATCATTGCAATTGTCTGCAATTTCGGAACCGTGAAGCTCTACGATGTGATGCCAATGCCCGGGTTTCTGTTCATGCCCACAATTTCGGTGCTCTTCTATTGCGGATATGGGTTTGCCATTCCTCAAGCGACGCAATTGAACTCCGAGTCTAGTAGATGTCTCCACTTGCTTTGCCTGTCGTTTTAGATGGTGTGGTGTTAATGGACCACACAGCTGCTCGTAAGTACAAGTCCCAATCGTTGTGATTTTGACTTACGTATTTAGAAAGAACATCCTCTAACGAGCGCTGTACTCTTTCAATAATTCCTTGAGACTTGTGTTGGAAAGGCGTAATAAAAATATTCTTAATCTGCAGAATTCTATGCAAATGTTTGATCAAATGCGATCTATTTATAGATGCATTATCTAATTGAATCATATGGGGCACGCCATGAACATAAAATACCTCATCAATCAAAAATTTCGCCAAAGCCTGGGATGTTGCTTTGCGAATAGGTTTAGAAATTAAAAATTTAGAAAAATTACAAATACAATTGATTATATATAAGTTATTACGTGGAGAGTCAGTAACTGGAAGTGGGCCAATAATGTCGACTGAGCATTTCTCAAATGGACCAAAGATTTGTGATGGATTTAACATACCTGCAGGCTTTAAAGGAGGAATAGTCCTTTGTGCACAGTGAATACACTTAGCAATGTAATTTAACACTATCTTATTCATATTAAAGAAAAAATATTTATGTTTGATTTTCGCCAAAGTTTTTTCATATCCATGATGGCCCCCAAAAGGCGAATCATGGTAAATTGCTAAAATGTCTGTTACCATATTATTAGGTATAACTAATAATAAACTATTATTATAAGTATTAACTCTATATAAAATATCAAATAATCTAAACTTATTATATTTCTTAGGCGAAGGAACAGTGTTTCGCATAGCGGAAATAATGGTATTAATTATTGGACAATTTTTCTGGTTCTCTTTCAATAAATTCTTATAATCCGTAGCTTCGAGCAGCCAAATTTCTTTAGGTGCCGAAGTGCTAGCCGGAAAAATCGAAGTGTCCCTTTGTTCTAGTGGCACTAGGCGGCTAAAACAGTCAGCTAAACCATGTTCCTTCCCTTGTTTATATTTAATAACCAAGTCTACGTCCTGGAGCTCTAAATTCCAACGCGCGATGCGCGAATTTTTCGGATTAACTGTCTTTCTGAGACAGCATAAACTGTGGTGATCTGTGACCACTGTTACCTTTCTCGAATATGTGTATTCCCTAAAAGTTTTTAGCGCATGAATTAAGGATAAGCCTTCTTTTTCCGTAGTGGAATAATTAATTTCAGCTGGGTTCAATACCCTGCTGCAAAATGCTACCGTATGAACATAATGATTATTTAAACTCTGAATTAAAACGCTGCCTATGGCGTAATTTGACGCGTCACAATGGATCTCGATGTCCAAAGTCTCGTCGAATGGTTTAAGTATCGGAGCCGAAATCAGTAATTTCTTAATTGTGTCAAAACTGATTTGACAATTGTCAGACCAATTAAATGGTACTCCCATCTTTGTTAAGTGAATTAAGGGCTGGACGATGTGAGCAAAATTCTGAATCCAGCGTCTGTAAAAACTACACATACCTAGAAAACTTCTAATTAATTTTACAGTTGTCGGGATGGGCATATTCGTCACTGCTAATATTTTGTCATGGTCGGGCATAATTCCTGCCTCGGAAATCTCAAAACCTAATAATTTAATTTTTCTGTATCCTAATTTTACCTTCGTGGATTTTAATGTAATGTCGTTTTTTCGTAATGTAATGAAAGTTTCCTTTAAATTTTGTAAATGTGATTCAAAATTAGGGCTGTAAAGCGTAATATCGTCCATATAGATATATATTGATGAAAAAAGTTTGTCGCGAAATATTTTATTCATGATTTTATTAAAAAATGGAGGCGAAAGGGCCAAACCAAATGGTACTTTTTCCCATTCCCAAAAGCCGTCTTGAGTCACGAAAGCTGTGATATGTTTACTATCCTACTCTAAATCACAATGAAAAAATCCGTGTCGGATGTCGAATGTCGAAAAAAATTTGCTGTTGTGCATGACGTCGAATATGTCAAATAAACGTGGAAAAGGAAAATTCATAGCCTTAACCTTTCTGTTGACAGCCCTCAGGTCTGTACAAAATCTAAGTTCCTTTGTGTCCTTTTTGCCTACTAATAATATTGGGGAACTATAATTACTGTTGGATGGTCGTATTATCCCTCGGTCTAACAACTTTTTGACCTCATCCCTAATAATTTGTCTTTCGTGAAAAGATTTACGGTATGGTTTGTGTGTAACTGGGATATTATCAATTAATTCTATTTTTAACTTTTCTCCCTTGTAAGTACCTATTTCCTCATCCCTAAATGCGAACACATCGCGAAAATTCCGTACTATTTCTCTTAACATACTGCGGTCACTGGGGCTTAAGTCTGGATTAATGTTTATAGTATCTAAATCAGAATCATTAAATATATGTGGTCGGATGGGTTTAAAATCGTCTATTATGTCATGTCGGTTTGTAATTACTTCATATATTTCTGCTAAAATGTCCAAGTCACCTAATTTTGCGTGCTTACGTAAAAGCACTGGAAAGGAATTGGTATTAAGTATGGGAATAATAATGCTGTCAGAGTTACACGCATAAAAAATTGGAGGAATTATTAACTGATTGCGTTCCATGGTATTTAAGTTAGGTGTGAATAATAGATTGTCATAATGAAAGAATGGAACGGAAACGTAAGTATAATCCCTGGGTTGCAATATTATATTATTGGGAATCGTTAAATAATTTTTCCTTTCGTATGAAATGTGATTCACAACAGGCAGAGCTTGCTCCGCCTCCTTAGTTGTGAGAAAAAAAGGTATGGAATTTGAATTAATCCTTATAGTCTGGTTTGTGTAATCTATAATTGGTTTGATATTCATAAAAATGTCGTTGCCCAGTAGAGCAGATTTGTTCATTTCGGAGTGTAAAAATGGATAATAAGTGATTACGTTGTTGTGAGGTGGAAATGTAATAGTACAGGTACTTTGAAAGGAAGCTGAGCTAATTCCTGTTAATCCTAAAAGTGTGATAGATGATTTGAATTGAATTTTTGAAGCTAAATCTGGTTTAATTAAACTTATCATGCTCCCTGTGTCCACTAACGCTGTTATTAGTTTCGAATTGATACAAGCGTGTACTAAAATTAAATGACCTAAAGTCAAAATATTTATTTCCTTCAAGGGAGGAGAGCCCTTGAAGGACCACCGGAGTTTCCCGCAGCCGGGCAAACATAACTTAAATGTCCGGGCTGGTGACATATATTGCAGATGGGAACCCCTGTTATTGTCCTTTGATTCTGTACAAATGGCACAATTGCAGTTTGCTGCGCATTCGGAAAATTATTATTGTACCCTTGCTGATTCCAAGGGCGGCTATAGCCTCGGCCTCTTTGGTGGCCTCTGCCTCTGGACATATTTTGTCCTCCCCTAAAATTATTATATCCCCTTCCTCTATTTTGAGGGAAACCTCCTTGGGAATTATTATAACCCCTATTACCCCTATAATTAGTATTATAGCTATTATTACCTCTGTAATTATTATATCTTTGGGGCCGCTGCCCTCTACCTCTTTGATTTTGGGGATTTTTAAAATTCTGTTGGTTCGGTGCCAACTGCTTTTTAGTCTCTTCAATATTAAGACTTTCTAGCTTTTTAACTATGGTAGAACATACCTCCCTAACATTATCTAATTGTTCTATGGAGGAAACGGAAAATTCTTTACCCATTATGGAAGCGAAACGGACGTGTTGGACCAATTCGTCTAATACTTCTTGTGTAGTAACCGGACCGGCCGCGTAGATTTTCTCAGCTAAAGTATGTGGAAGAGCTCGAATCAAGTGAGAAACCTTGTCTTTTTCTGGCATTGTGCTGCTCACTTTGTTGCACAGTCGTAGGACTTCGTAGAAAAAATCTTCTATGGATTCTCCGTGCTTAAATTTTCGGTTTTGCAGACGTCTCTTGTACTCCTCGGCGCTTTTCGTGGAAGAAAAGGCATCTTTCAGTGCCTTAGTGGTGTCGGCGAAAACTAAGACAACCTGATTGGTGGGTACTCCTTGTGCTATACTTTTCTCTTGCACATAATTTTTGAACCATTTCCTTGCCGTGCCCTTCAAATATAAGGGCAAAATTCGTAATGCTGTAGCCTCGTTCCATCCATGGATAGCAATATTTGCATTGAAAGAGTCGGTAAAATTGGTGAAGTGTCCCTTTCCGTCATATTTTTCATCCTCTCTAGGAGGCACAAAATGAATTGAACTGCCCGTAGCCATCACTGGTGTAGGTGTCCCGATGGGTGTCGGCGAAGGAGTTCTGCTGGGTATTGGTGTTGGAGTTCTGCTGGGGGTCGGTGTCGGATGGCTGCTTGGTGTCGGTGTCGGAGTTCTTGTTGGTGTAGGAGTTCTGCTCGGTGTAGGAGTTCTACTGTGTGTACTCGTGGTGGACGTCTGATGTGGCGCGGAGGAAGTTGTTGTTGTGGTTGTAGTTGTAGCAGGGGTTATATGTGTAGACGAGAATAATCCTGCGAGCGGATTTAAGAAATCTAATAGTGTAAAATCAACTTTAACGTCAGACCGTTCCGGTGCTGTATTCGGTGGTGGTGATTCCTCGTCGTACGTATTACGTCTATGAGATTGCGGAGACGGTGGTGAAAATCCTGTGGTTGTAGTCCTATACTGTGAGAAACTAGGCGGTATTAATGGTGAGGTATGTCCCCTCGTTTCAAATTCGTAGTAAAAGCTCGAGTTTGGGTCGATACTTTGGGATGAAGATTGCTGCTGTCTGTCTTGGGTGAATTGTGCACGCACTGGAGAACGTTGGGTTATTCCCGAACGGTTAAAAGGGTCAGGGCTGGCGGTTAAACCAAGATGGATATCCTGAAATTGTGTGATAATTTCCCTTGTGTCTCTATGTAAAAGGTTTCCTCTTCTTTCTATTGCAGTTGGATCTGAAACTGCTACTAACTCTGTATTGGAAGTAGTGCTTCTTGTAGAACGAACGGTTTGGTCACTTGTCACGTTAGGTAACTTTTTATTTTTCCTCTTCATAACATAATCTTTATATCCTTAAAACTATGTAACCTTAATGACGGGTTGCGGGGCCCGGGAACAGTAACAAGACTAAAGACTGGTCCAGATGAGACGATAAAAACACACTATTATCGTAACAGGAATGACATTGATTTTATGTGGAAGTCGGCACCAAATTCACGTTGATCAGGCGAAAATAAAGTGTTATAAAATCTTTGGGCAATTGCGGTGTGTGTGAAGGTATGTCACTCTTAAGTCTGCTCGTCTCAACTCTCGAAAATATTGTCGGAATTTTTGAAATTTAAAATTGGTGAAATTCTGTATGAAGACAGAATAACAGTCACTAAGAACTGGCAAAAGAGTCGCCACTTTGTAGTATTGTATTTACTTTGCCTTAATGTATACTACGTATGAGAGTAATGCAAATGCAACGGAGTAATAAGTAGAT
>JAQFYC010007082.1:0-11082 GCA_034694165.1 Tomocerus mixtus
AAATATTTTGTCTTCATTATTGTGTTTCTCCTATTTAGTAGAAATGAAACAGTGAATGTTAATGTTAAGTCCATTTATGAGCCTTTAGAATTAGCATTTTGATTATTTCCTTCTATGTGTGTCCATCACATTGAATTATCAGTACCAGACCACTTAAATCCAAAAAAGAATTTGCAGCTATAACATTGCACTATTTATGGTGCATTTTATGGTCTCGTCACACTTTTCTTCGTATTTACAATCAGATCTTTGTTAACCTTAAATACACAGACCATATTTACTGTAGTTTGTAGGTTATGTTATGTTATGTTGCTTTGATATGACATCTGTGTCGTCATATTCGCTGACAATAAGAAAATAAAAGATGAGTGCAGTGGGTTAAGAAGTTAAGAAGACAAAGATATTTGAGTTAACATGCATAGTATGTACATACATAAATATAATATTCTGCTTAATAATAATAATACAATGCAGTGTAAAAGGAATCTTGTGGGCCTTCCTTAATATACTAATAGACAATTTCCTTATATCCATTAGCGTGGCAATTTCTTAAAAATCTAATAAAAGAGTTCTCTACTTGACTAAATATGAATGTATTATATTGTTCCACAATTTTGTGTACCTTTTTAATAGTCCTTATACACTTTCCTATTTAATATTCAATTATATGAAGTCCACATTCACAGGCTGGGCTAAAATATTACAAATTGTTCTTAAATAGGAGGAAAATTCCTTAAAAGCGTCTCTCAGATTAAAAATTAGTGAAAAATCTGCCACATGAAGCGAATTTTTCTTCTGTGAGAATTCGTCATCTAACCTGCTTTACTAATTATCTTTTTTTGCATTTAAACCAAAAAGTCCCTTTTAAATCAGTTTTATATAAGCAAATTGGTTTCTGCCAGTATCAGAGTCATTATAGACGAAATCCGCTGTAATTGTAGTTAAATTATAAAGAAAGAGAGAGTAAACTGTTTGTTATTCAAGACCATTATTAAATTATTATTGTTAAGTTATGAGTTCATAATTCACACGTTACGTTCAAAGAAAACTACATTTACCTTAAAGGTATTCCTATCAATCAAAACAATCAATCGGCTAAAGAAAATAGATATCGACACATTCAATATAACGCTACGACAATATGGACATCCTCTTTTAATTATAAAGCAAGAATTTCATTGTCCTCAAATTTTCTGAAGACGAACACATTTTACGGATTTTTATTGTTTAAATTAACTCAACAGGTGTACTGCATGTGACATGATAATAGAATTGGCTTTATTAACAATTGGCACTTACAATAGAAGATTAGAAAAATTATAAACTATTTACTAGAAGAAAAAAGACGATGATAATAAGGTAAGGCTGCCATATTTAAATGTGAAAAAACACGGACACATTTCTTTTAACTGTAATCATTTCGTAAAAATGCGGTAACGTATCTTTTTATTGATAGAGTTTTGTTCTTATTTAAGCAAAACAAGGCCTGGAATTAAAAAACAAAAGTAATTTGTTTTTATTATACAATTTGTTAATGTATAGTACCAAAAATATTTTTTCAATTCTCCAATTCTTTTCTATACTTTTAGTTAATGTATGTAGGTTTGAACATGCAATTTACATTGTGAACTATTTTCCGAGTAAACAAATAAACAGTTTTTGCAAAAAAATTCAGTTTTAAATTTTTTGAAAACGTTCCTTATAGATTTATAGGTATGAAAATTCTATGTGGAGAGAAAATTAATATTATTCACCAAAAATCTGCGTGAATTTTTTAAAAAACCATTAAATTGTAAAAAATCAAAAAGAGACAGTATTGGGACAATCTTGAATAATTTCTTTGTCTGGTAGCTTTAGATTACAATTACGATGTTTGTTTTTCTACGGATGACTAAATGAGCTAGAACTTTAAAAATCATTTACTAGTTTCATTTATTAGATTTGCATATTAACAATGTATTGGTAACGTCGCCATTAAATATGTACATGTATCAGTATTAGAAGAATGAGAATTTGCATGCTCTGTGTGTAGCAGCCATTATAAAAAAGTTAATACTGATTTTACTTTAGAGATAACGAACGGGTTTGATTTGATTGTTTGTTAATGCGATTTGATTGTTATAATCTTGATTCTTTCAATTCTCCGTCCGACCAGGACAGGCCAGCTATTATCTATAATATATGTATTGAAATAAATTGTGTTTGTTCTGCATAGTTTGATCTTTGATGTGTTCTCATAATTATGTATGTATGTGAGTGGAATAATTCACTTACTTAGCGTAAGTTGGTTAATGTCTAAACGAAAATGAATTGTGATGGGCAAATGGTACCAAATACCATGCCACTATGTATGCGACTAAACAAGAAACAATGAATACAACACAATAAACTTCTTATTCACTTATTAAATACAATTATTTACTTTAATTCTAAACTATGCATTCATATTCATAATTATCATATTTACAGTGTTTTTATTAAGTGAAATATATTTTATAAGTAAGTTTACTGCTTACTTTCCAGTTTCAGGCTTGCCAGATAAGCTAAACATTAACTACAATGTGTTCTTATGAAAAATCGATTACAGTAGTAATTTGTTTGCGGACACCGGAACTACCAGAAGCGTGTATTTATTGCAGATTCGAAAACAGGAAATGTATGTTATGTGCTTTCTAAAACGGAACGACAAGTTTCAATACTAATTTAAGACTTTAGTAAAAAGACTTAGAGATTGAGCTCTTCTGACAATTTAATCATTTTTTGACAAAAATCGGCGTTTTGTGAATAGATGTAAGTTTTATTTGTGCCATTACTCTTATTTGTTCAAGTTTAAGTAAATTACTTGGCAATTATCCAATTTCCAAAATTGCTTGCATTTGTACATGTAAAAATAGTCGACTAATTTGAAACTTAAGTACATATATAGCAATTTAAAAAAATTAAAAGCCAAATGATGTTTTTTTACTCTTCATAATTTATGCAAACTTTAAGATTTTTAATAGATTTGAGATTCTTTTGCTCCATATGTTCAAAAAACTTTTCTGAAAAGACATTTTCGTTGGCTACTTTTTAGAAAAGTCTAGGGAAAATATCAAAAGTTCCTCACATCAAAAAATGAAATAAAAACAATTAAATAAAATGTAAAAATACTGACAACATCCTCAAATTGTCTGAAATAATTTGCGATCGGTCCGTATTTGTTTCATGAGAAAATTCGTTTAAAAATCTGACAACCCTGATACTTACCTTATGCATGTAAAATGTCAAATAAATCCAATCTAGATCTGTATTGGACTGGAATGGAATTTGAGAAGACTAATATAATACACAATAAGACGAAATAGCAGTAGGGGACATTTGCATACGTGACATATACTCGTACACACAGATACAAAGAAAATGCAGATCTTGTTGTGCATTCAATCGTTTGCACTATTGTAACGGTTTAATTTTTGGCATGTGTTGAATTTGCAATTTGCATTATGAATACTGAAAGTCTGGCAAGACAAGAAACAAGACAATGTACATATCGAGTGCACAGGACAAGTCCTGTGGTGTTTTAGATTGGCATATTATCATTGCACTGTGTCAGGCCAGGCCGGTCAGACTCTTTGTCAAACAAAAAAAAACTAAAAGAGGTGGATGTGGATAGTGGATGTGGATGGGATCAAGTCAAGAGAATAATGAAACTAAAGCTATCTCTTCTATATAGACTGATATAATAGAGAAATACTTTATCTTTACTTTCAAGAATAACAATTCTTCTAACTAACTGACATTTAAGTTTTAAGAGTGGGTCATATACACATATACTTACTAGGAAGTAATTTCATTTAACAAAACCTCTCTATACTTTACTAATGTAAATAAATATTTCCTATAGCTGCACATGCATATGAACATTGTACTAGAATTATAGAAAGGAAATTGAATCTTTAAACTTTAACTGCATAATGATTTATTATAATTTAGGTAGTTTAAAGTTTAAAGGTAGTTTAGTCTTCTAAAGTGTAAGTAAACACAGGACAGGAATTATTTTTCTACAGATACATACTTCAGTTCAGTTAGACTGAAGGATAATTAGTGCAGATGATTTTGAGAGAGCACAGATAAGATTTTACTATTTTGTACATAGCAGATTGGTGGTTTGGTTTGGACAAGAAATAGGGCAAAAGTGCAAAATGAAAGTGAAATCATTCGTTTTTGTTACCATATTTATTTTAAATGTTATAATTCCATGGACGGGAGTATCTGGAGATACAAAAGACGTAAATTACTATTTATTTTAAATAAATATTGTAGTATCGTAAAGAAATTAATGTAAGTGTATTGTAATTAATGTAAATTCATTAATTTAAATGTTTCTTTATTTTCAGAATGAGTTTCTAGACTTTGAAGAATATGATTTCGAAGGGACGACTGCTAGTCCTGCAGAAGATATTTTATACAGATCTGACTATGAAGTAGAAAAAATTAATTGCGGTAAGACTCCAGGATTAATAAATTGAACTATCATTAATAATGATTTAATAATTGGTAGGCTTTTATTGTCTATTGTACTATTGAGCTAAATTTCTTCTGAAGCTGGAAAGTGAAATGATCTGATGTATTAAGTAGTTTAGAAAATTATAGGAAGTATTTTTTTTTCTTTTGCTATTTAAATATTTATTTTATGCAAATATAAAATTACAAAGTAAAAAGTAAATTACAACAATGCTATCCAGCCAGTCTTAATATAACTCATGTTTATTTTGTGACCGGATGTTTTCATATATTAAACATTAATATTTTATTCTCACTAAAGAAAATTAGGTTTATTTCTTTTGTCGCCATTACAGCACTTAAAGCATAACCAAAGGATTTTACTGTATGTACTGTATGCATTTAATCTTTTTTGATAGAATGTGGAGTTAGAAATCCAGGATTTCATCCGGATTTTAGACAAGCTCACCCAAAGAATTCCCAAAATTCAGTTTTAGGAAAACCAAAGCCTTTGATTGTCGATGGAAGGGAAGTAAGGCGTTCTGAATTCCCTTGGCTAGCAGCAGTAACCCAATATTTGCCAAGAAAACCATTTTGGAAAGTTGTATGTAGTGCCAACTTAATAAATTCAAGATTCCTTGTCTCTGCAGCACATTGTTTTGGGAAGTTAGTATCATTAATTTTAAATATTAAAACAATTAAGGGATGAGATAACAATTTCAAAAAAAAATAATTGAAAAATTAAATGATTTTTAATGAATTGTAATTTAATTAGGAATAGATACAAAGACGCAATGGAAATTGTACTCAATGCGAAAGAGAGTGACAACCTGAGATATGATACGGAAGTAGTCAAGTTGAAAATCAAAAACTTCATCATCCATCCGAATTATAATCCCAAGACGCATGAAAACGATATTGCACTTGTGGAGTTGAAGCAACCTGTGGATTTAATTTCATACCAAAATATTATTCGGCCAATTTGCCTTCCGGGAGCCCGAGATGACTTTTCTAATAAATTGGGTACAGTGGGAGGTTGGGGATGGACATCTTTCCCTAAAGGTTTCAACATCCAAAAAATCAAAATATTCCAGAAAATATTTTTATAATTAATTTTCATATTAAAATTAATTTCTTACCTTTAAAGGAATAAATTCCCCAAGCCTCCTTAAAGTAAACTTGCCCATATGGAAAAATTCAGAGTGCTTGAAAACAAGGTTAAATGGAACTGGAAGATTCACCCAAGATATGATGTGTGCTGGGTTTCTTGAAGGAGGAAAAGATGCTTGCACGGTAATGACATACAACATTTTTTGCCTCCAGTATTTAATTGTTATTACAAGTAATAAAATTTTAATAATTTAATAGAACGATTCGGGTAGCGGCCTTTATGTGAAAAATGGAAGGAAAAACATGTTAGCTGGACTTGTATCTTGGGGAGTCGCCGGATGTGGTGTGCCAAATGCTCCAGGTTTCAATACAATACTTAAACTTAAATGTTAATTATCTATAATAGTATTAATAATTAATAATAATAAAAATATTTATAATAGTATTAAACGAGAATCGTGAACCTAAAATAAAATATTTTTTGTCTCCAGGAGTTTACACTCGGGTTCCTAGTTATTTATCCTGGATCAAAAACGAAGCATATCAAGGAGAATGGTGCAGAAATTGAAACATATTTTGTTATCTTGTAATTTAATACTTACTATTAATTTATCAAAACAAGTCATTCCTTTGTAATTAAACTGTTTTTAATATTAAAATATTTATATAATATACACTATTCACTTTACGGTTACGTTACAAATGATCTAGATAGGAGTTTGAAAGTTTGAATCATCAATCCATTTGTGCTAATAAAAATATCTAACTTAAATATTTAACTACATAATACGTAGTAGACAATAATAAATAATTTAGCCTTTCAATAACTTACCTTTAATATGATTATGCAAATTAAATTCTCAGGATATGATTAGCTATAACCAAAACAGTAAATTTAATAGTATTTTGCAAATAAATTGTGACCACTCCAGTTACGGAGAGACTTCATTTAATAAGTCTTCAGGATTTATTCAACATTTATATTCTAAATTACATTTACAATCTCAATTATAAACTGGAACCGAATATTAGAGACTATAATTCACTGCATTAAATGTAGGTAGTAATGGTAGCATCTTAGTTTCGAAACTGCGATGTACTATTTTGTATTGGTAGTATGTATGTAGTAACACATAAGTAATACGAGTTGAAAACAATAATTATTGTTGTCCATTTTTCGCATTCACTACATTATTTAATTACAATTAGCTACTAAATTACTTAATATTTCAAAAACACAACCAAAGGTTCACATACAAAACACACTTAAATATATTATTTCTCTATTGCCTGGCCTGACCTGACCTTAAAAAACAAAATCCCTTTACATACTTTATTATACAATTAGGTTACATTGTACTAAACAGACAAAAAGGATAATTTTTGTTCTATAGGTATTTTGGTTTGGTATGTGATGTATAATGTTCTGCAATCATTTCTACATTAAGAAAAGGCTTAGTTGTGATTATACAGGATTTTTAAGTGAGAATTATACCGTCAATGTAAATTATATTATGAAATGAACTTGGCAAGTAGTCCAAGTAGGTAAATGGTAACTAATTCGTCTTAATACAATTTTAAAGTTTCGTAAATGTAACGTTTTTATTTATTTAATTCATAATTGCACAATTATTTTTACTAGGAAGTTCAGTAGGTAATAATTAATACACATAATATAATGTAGAAAAAATAATTTGAAGACAGGGACTTGAAAACTAATCATATCGTCAAAAATTGTACTAGTTCTTAGATACACAAACAAATAAACTTACAGGATCTGTAATTACATTAGTATTGGTGTTAGTTTGTTAATTTTCTAATTACAGATGAATTATATCCTTTTAGTTTAACTATAGGTATATACAGTAATTGTAATTTTAATTGAAGGTGAAAGTGCTTAGGTATTTACTGTCTGTCACTGTAAAATTCATTATTAATTACTTTACCTAATTAATATCAATCAACTGTCCTGTCAGAAACTTAGGCCTATAAGTATTTATTATCTTAGGTATTGGTATAATTAATGTATTTAAGTTACATTTTACATTAGCTATATATTTATTATTTAATTTTTAGTGTTTACTGTTAACGCTGTTTGGCTTATCAGATTTTTTCTTGGTATTGTATTTGTATACTAGATAATAATACTAGCACGTTATTAGCAAAAATGTAAAATACTTCTCAATTATCTCACAAAATCATTCAATATTTTAATTGAATGCTCGCCAAGCCACAATATTATTATGCTCCATCCTCGGTCGCTTATTTTTCGTTGACTTGACTAATCTTATTTATCTATCTAATTAACATTAATATTAATATCCTTACTTTCTTTATCTTAATCAATTCATTCAATTCTATTTAGTACAATACACTCTCAAACAATCAATCAAACAGCAATAGCAAAATGCTCATCCGCCTTTCAATAAATTACGCTTCAATTTGAAATTGAAGTTTATATATTAAAACATTTTCTTAGCTATTCTTTACCATTTTTGACATTGCTTTTATGCTTACAGTCTCACTCTCAAAGTCCAAGTCGAACAAACTCAATCAATGTACCAATATCAATGTTACACAGATATATATATGTATATTGCATTAAACTTTAGTTAGGTACACAGAAAAAAATAAGGTAGCTACTTAATTTTGAGATAATACAGATTTAGACGATGGGTCACGAGTGACAATGACTTTAAGTCATTTTTAGACATTAGTGTAGTAATTATATGTATTATGCTAACAAGATCACGGTGGTATAGTAATAGTGGTAGTAATTAGTTGTCTTCAATCTTCAGTAATAGTTGTAAAGTTTATGTAGTTAAGTATTTAGATTACAAAATTGATGTTCGCGTGAGCACGTACGCTATATTATTAATATCTTCACTCTCACTGCGCTCAGAATCGTTATAGTCTTAAAAGATAGTTAATTATCTTACGCAGTAAGTTATTTTTAACAGCGTCGCAATTATAAGAGACAATTTGTTGACAGATTAACTATTTTACCTGCACCACAATTAATTTACCCTTTTCTGCTCAATAATGTGCAAATGACAATTTATTTTATATTTACATTATACGACACGGCACTTCTTACATCTAATTTTATTATTTACTCTAGTTATATAGGTCATAGAATTATCAGATTACAAATAGCTTGTAAGTGTAAATTAAAATCAGTCATGATCTGATGTGGTTTAAATTTTAAATTAGCAGAGGTAATATTCTTGAATCTAAATTAGACAAAAAGATCACAAATTATTTATATAGACAATTCTAAGATTGGTTTGGTGGCTAATTGTTTACAAAAATTAAAGTATTTAACACATTACACAGGAAAGAGGAAACTATTAATTGATTGTGTAATGTGGCTTGGCTGTGATAATGATAGATTGTTTAAATTGAACATTTGTTAATTAATTTGTGGGGAAATTGTTCACTGTTGTGCTCGTGGGTGGTAATTGCCAGATTTTAAGTAACCTCGATCGAACGTGGATAATTGATACATTGTAATAGAATCAAATGATAATTAATTACATATTATTTGTGATTATGATTTGCAGCGTCATTAAAATGTCTTAATGTTACAATTTACGCTGACTGAGAGTTTGTCACGATGATGTATTTGTATAACTTGACTACTATTACTAATTAATTAGCGTTTGATACTTCGACATTTTAGATTGACTACCTTAAACCGATCTTTGTAGTGTTTGTGATGTAAGCATTTTCACAATCGATTAGTAGTATTAAATAAAACTTAATTAATTGTTAGTATTAATTGTATTGTAAACTTATTTGGAATTATTTGTGTACTACGTCTGTCAAGTGCTTCTTATACGCTTCTTGATTCTTCCACATTTGAGCGGCTTTGACATTTAAAGGACTTTCCGTGTTGGGTTCTGAAAATGTCATTGAAAAAGCAAATTAATATCTTTAAAAAAAACTCCTTAAAATCTGCTTAAATATACAGAAATAATTATATTCAGTTATAAAGACACTAGAGACACTAGAGATGAGCGCATACCAGACAACAGGGATTGGATTGAAATCAAAATAGTTCGGACATCCAAAAGAGCTGACCATTTGTCCTTTAGAATGTCTAAGCAGATATTTCCTGATGTATCGACATTGGGATGAAAGCAGGCTGAGGTAAACTTGACTGTGGGAGCAGTGTAAGGATATCCACTAGGAAACTCAAGTGATAGCTTAAATGTTAGACCACTGAAAACCTGCAAGATAATAAAACATTCTGTAAAATATTTGTTCCTTCTCCTCGATATAAAATATCAGAGCATTATAGACTACATCAAATCAGGTAGTAAATTGTGCTTAACATACAGTTTCTTCTGGTCCATGAATCGTGCCAACCCATTTAAAGATGTTATCTCCATCGGGAAAAGCAGAAATTCCCTTATCTCCTTTCATCTAAAGACAACATTGAAAATTATATCAGAGACAGAATTCAATGAGAAAAATCTAAACAAGAGATAGGAATTATAATTTCAAAGTTTATTAACTTACCATTAACGTCATTAATTCTGAGTGCAGTCTGTAGGCAATATAAATTAAGTAATTCATTTTATTAGCACTTTTTTACGATTATCCATAGTTAAAATAGTTGAAAAAAGAAAAATAATTTGCTATATGGCCTGGATTATATAATATGAATGTTTACCTTTTGCTCACGGAATGGGTGTCTTTCGAGCTACCAGAGATACCCTCATTAGTTTTTCGGCTACTGCTGAACCCCCCTCTAGGACTTACGTTTTGGGCCATGATTAAAAATTATTCACCTTGTATATCAGGGAAGACGTACGCTCACGTATCCTAAAAAAAATAGGTCTAAACATTAGTTTCCTCCTAGGGATAGGTTTAATAATGTTACAAAATTGTCTTATTTCATGTACATTTCATGCTAAAATCATAAGTATTGCCAATATTTGCATCTTATTCTTGACCAGAATAAATAAATACCTTTGTGTAATACTGCGATCACCACAACGAAGTATATAGTTAGTTATGTAGTTGAATTAAGAGTGGCAGACTCCGAATTCTGACTTCCGTAAAGGTGGCCAAAAATTAAGTGGTCTTCGAAGATCGGTAAGGTAAACGCTCTGTTGAACTTAATTGATATTGCTGACTGTGACCAGACCTAGACCCCAAGACGGACACACAGTTCCAATTTAGACAGCTTTCCAGGTGTATGTTAACTTGTCCTGAGCAATTAGCAAACTGCTTTCTGTAAAAAGTTACAAAAATATTGAATATTAATGTTTCAAAATAACTAAACTACTACTTAAAAGATACATAAATAAGTCCCATCATCATGATCATAGTTGATAGTATAGTTTGCCGTTTGTACTGTGCCAGGCCAGTGCCTCCCTTGATCCTACAAGCTGATCCCCTTATAACTTAGCTGTTAGCGAGTACACTTTCGTCGTTCATTCAATATTGGCCCACCCACACCGCTAAATAAAATATATATAC
>JAQFYC010007083.1:0-11081 GCA_034694165.1 Tomocerus mixtus
TAAAACTAAGTTTATGATTTCATTTTCAATCATCAGATAAGGGATAGGTTAGGTTTATGAAACCCGATCAATCTTCAGATAGTTAGCGAGAGTTGTACAACAATCAATTCTGAACCATTCTGTTTGAATGGTTTGATTGGATTTACCAACTGTGATGTATTTAAGTATAAGTTGGATTTCGATTGGAATCGGAGATGGTAATTGGTAATGGTTTGTTTTTGGTAATAACTAAACTAGCAGTAGAAACAAACTATTTGTTACAAAAAGTTTTTTGGCTAAATAATAATTTGCACTTTTATCACCTGATAATTTTGAAATTGCGTATAACATAAGTATTCTACATAATATGAGTTTCTTTTTAACTTTAGTGTTAGTGTTAACCTTGGTGTGGTTTGCTTTTGGTTATTAAAGTTGACATGAGTTGAAGTAAGAAAGAATAATAATAATATGCCATAGATTAACAATCCATTAAATACAATAGTCTATCGCGACAATAATATATAGTTTATTTCCAGTTGTTAGCTGGTCACCCACGTTTTCTCGATACGAACAAAAGTAAATTACAATAGATCTGTAGCGAAATACTAACAATAAGTAAGTAAGTAAGGATAAATCAAATGACCGAACATAATAGATATTCTTTAAGTAATCAACATTTTTATTTGTTATAATTTCTTCTTTCTTTCTTAATGGAATACTGAATATGTCCCGACACTATAATTATTCTCATAGTTGTATTGTATATACATGATTAAGCACTCTATCACCATGCATACTTTTAACACACACTCAATAACAGATAAAAGGCACACCCCTCAGCAGTACGTTTAGTTTAGTATAGTATGTAAGTGTATCTGTACGTTTACGTAGATTAGTAGTAGCAATAATATAAAGTAGTAATTGTAGCACCAGTACTGTGTTTTCTTCTTTGTCATTGTTAATCACGTAGTGACATCCCAGATCTCGGCAAGGAAAGGAGGGAGTTTCTTGTTCTTTAGTTTCAGTGAGAAGCACATCTCCGAATTGATGTTCCCCAACGTGCGGAGTTCAGTTAATACACCCAACAATTTCGCAAAGTTTACACCTGAGACAAGGAAAATCATTTTAATTCATTCACGTCTATGTAATGTAATCAAAAATATGTATTTATACAGAATTCAGAATACAGACAAAGGGATAAAAACAATTAGACAGTTTTACGATGAAAGAGTAAGTAAGGGCTAGGTATACAAGGAGAAGAGCATACCAGGCCGGACGGGGTGAAGGTACTCTACGTAGGCTCGCAGGGCTTCTAGATATATTTCTTGTATTTTTTCGACTTTCCTAGGCTCCAACAAGCAGGGCCGTTCTTAAATTATAAATAACAGGTAACAATCAGATGTTGATAAGAAAAATAAAATGATAATACATAATAACACATTTATAAAAGAGTACAGATACATACATAGAAGATAAAACATTAAATAAAATTGTTGCTCACCGGAGAATATAACAATGGCAGTGAGAAGTGCATATTCAGCATTATCTACCTTCATATTGCACATATGCCTACAAAAATTGAACAAAGGGTCTGCTGAATCTCCAACTCCAGCTAAACTGTAATTATCTCTAGTGTAAGGATGGTTGTTAGCAAAGACGATGGTATCCGTTTGGAAGTCATATCGTCTGGCTGTGCGCAACATCATAACTTCGGACGAGCAGGCCTGGATTAAAAAAGTAATGGAAAAAAATGAATACATTGTTTGCACAAGTACCTACTATTGCATTGTACAGAATCACATTTAAATGATACGATTTATTTGTAGAGAGCATTTTCGCTTTAACATTCTTCAGGGTCAACCTTTAATAAAGTAATTTGGTCCTCTCTTAACAAAGTGTCAAATCCTGGAAGCCTTTTGGAAAACTCAACGGTTAACTGAACAGTGAGTATGGTCATCTCCGTAATATGTTTGAACTTGGCTTCACTGTCGTGAATATTGACGGGGGACTCCTTCATCATAACCAACAGACACAAACAAAATTAAATTGACATACCTTAAGAAGTGTGATTTGGTCCTCCCGCTCGAGTTTGTCAAAGCCGGGTAAGCGTTTGGAGAATTCTACTATTAGCTGCACGGTCAATATTGTCATCTCTGTGATGTGACGAAACCGAACCTCACTTGCGTCTTCTCCCTCCGAAGGGAGTCCCTTCATTATCGTGAACAAAGCGAAAGAAACAGTTATAGTATGCCACAGAAGAAGTTTTTTATGTATGTACAACAAGGTTACACATTTTATACAATAAGTCGGTATTTATTTCATCAGTCAGGTCGCTAACTTTTATTAGTCACAAGTCACAGTCGCAAAAGAAAAAAATTATAATTGCTCCATTCATTTATTTAATACCAGTCATAAAAGGGTCCAATTGAATCGCATACTTAAATAGCATACATTGTTCAACTTTCCACAAAAGTCAAACGTATACTTTGTTCAGCTGGATATGACTGGCAAAATAAATGAATACCGCAAAAAGTCAAAGAATACAGACAGTCGAAACAAGAAAGAAAACGAAACAAAAGCAATAGGGCAATAGAAGGACATGATGACAGAATGACTTTTTATATATGTACTGTATGGTATCTTTCTCTTTATTGTGTGTAATAATAATTGTATTTCAACTTTCTGCTTAATTAAAATAATTTGTTGCGGCATGTCAACTTACGGTGAGTCGTTTGAGATCGTCCTCTGTGGGTTGTTCGAATTCATCTTGGAAGTATACCAAACGGTTAATTAGTTCTTCCTGCTCTACGCTTAGGGACCGGCCCGATGGACGTAGTTTCCCTGAAAGTTTATCGTGTCCTAAAAGTCCTCCCGTAGATGTAAGTCTTTCCTCCTATAAATTAAACCAATCAATTTAGCACATTGAGGCCTAGCCACACTTCAAATGCAAATTAAATATCCTGTTTGTTGGTGTGTTGGGTAGCGGACCTTAAATACCTTAATTTCGATTTCTTTGGGCGTGGGCGACTGGCTTGTAGAATTAGGCTTATCTTTGTCCTTTTGGGCCTTTTTTGCCTCTCGCTTTACAGCACATTGGTACTCAGGTACGACACCTACGCAAAAATTAGAATCATTAGCCACGTAATTAGCTTGTTAACAGAATTAAATCAACATAGTGCACCAGTTCTCAACATTTTGAAAACAAAAAGGTAATAAATCTTACATTCAGGCCGCATTCCAACGGTGAGGCACTTTTTAAGTCGACATTCTTGACATTTTCTTCTCATATACATGTCGATTTCACAATTATTGCCATACTTGCATTGGTAAACGGCATTTTTAGTTATGCTTCGACGGAAGAAACCTAAATATTTAAACAAGTTATATTTTATTACCCACATAAAGTCGAAAAATTCAATTAAAAATTCATAAGCAATTTCTTTGTTGCTCTACCTTTACATCCTTCACAAGTGAGAGCATTGTAATGGTATCCAGACGCTCTATCGCCACAAACAAGACATAATTCTTCTTGCTGTCTGGGGACGGGACCCTTCTTTTTCTTTCCTTCACCACAACTATCTGCCCCAAATCCTCCAGGAGGGGACAAATCTTCTCTTCCTGAAATATTCAAAAACATTTACGTCAGAACATTGCACATTGAATTGCATCACAAATACTTTTCAGTGAAACTGTTGCTCTTGACACTCAATGCCAGCGTGTTCTTGGGTACAATGGTACCCATTGAAAAAAGTTAATTTAATTTAAAACTTTCTACAAACGGCAAAAGTAAATTCCCCAACTATAAACTATTACATAGTTACACTTGTTAGTAATGACTCGCATCGCATTCGTAACAAAAGTTACATTCTATTGTATTCACACCTAATGTGATTTAGTTTGGCCTTTTCGTTAGGTTTTCGTCCTTCACCTTACGACATTTACTTGCTTTTGCACATTTTAGCTCTATAAGCACGTATGAATCAGATTTGTCACTAACAGTCGTAAAACAGCGGTTGTTATACACTTGGCTTGGTTCGGTTTGGCTGCTTCTCACAATTCAAAGAAGAAGGAATGACGCTGACGCTATGGCGCCGTACCACATCACACAGGATGTATCGATCACAATAGAGTGGTTACAAAATTGAAGTCATTTCAATAGTATCTACATAACGTAGTTATAGTTATAGATAGTATTTATGACACTTTCTCGTCCTAGATAGCCTTACACTTAAACCAACGAAACAGCTTTTGAGGACTACTTTACTTTAACCACAGATATCTATGCAAATATTATACAAATCAATATTTTGTCCTATTTGTTAAATATTTAACACACCAAACTAAACTTTGGACTTTAGTCGGAGATATTTCATCTCCATTCTTATCTTTATTATTTTCAATTTATACACGAAAAAGAAGATTACCCAAAAGATGTGGATTGAGTTTGATCTGGATGGCTGGATATCCACAAGAACTTTAAAGCCTAACTTAAAGAGCCTCCTGAACTTATATACCATGTCGGACTCACTCATGTCCTGTCATAATCATATGTTGACTGTTTATACAAAATCTAAGAATTTCATCAAACAAAGATTCTTAGTGCAATAAACTGGAAAAGAACACGTGTAATTAAACGGAAATGTTATGAGATCATAGGAAGGGAGCTTACATCCTTATCGTTTACAGAAATATTAAGATACCTAGAAATATAAAGGCAAAGGATAATCACGATGAGTAAGTACATAATACGATGCCTTAGCTCTACCATCCATGCACTAAGCAACAATGAGATCATCATTTTCATCTGAAACGAGAACGAGAACGAGTAGGTAAGTTGTAAGCGTATTTTATGCTACATCTTGCCTTGTCTAACGACCAGACATGCACCTACAAAGCTACTAGCGTAGATTCGAAGATATATTTCAAATTATATGTGAGAGGATTAAACTGAAAACAAGCTACTCCTACATTTTAATGAATCTCTCTCATCGTGATGAGAAAAGAGAAAGATATATAGAAGATCATATCATCCCAAACTAAACTAAAAGTAACCATAAGCATTACATACATCCCTGTCCAATCCAATTGCAAAAGCAAGATCAACTTCAACTAACTAAACTACTAGGTAACTGTACGAGTGAAATGAAGTTCGGAAAATGAAAGTAATTTTGGAACTTTCTCCATTTATTTTATAAGTTAGGTAATAGCTACGGACATGTAGGTACTAACTACTTAAACTAACTGAAGTAAGTAAACATCGGATGTCACGCATAGCTGCCTGGACAATATCCCCAGTTCAGAATAAATATAATAAACATGAGTACGTAGTAGTGTATATATGAGAAATGAGATGATGATGACTGTGGTGGGTCAATAACTCAGGTGCATTTCAAGGTTAGCGTGTCAGTGTCCTGACGATGAAAAGCAGGCAGGCAGGCGGAGAGCAAAATATACTTATATTACCCAACCAAACCAAACCAACATAGAACGTAGTAGCATGGAGCTACAATCTACAAGTAAGTAAACTAAACTAAAGTAACTATTGGACACATTTCGAGGGGCCAACGCAGAACCAAACCTTTCCCTTTCCTCCGAATCCCCACGTATTGTCCCCCGATACGTACGTAACGTACAGCACGAAGTTTCGTAATCTCCTCACATATATACATAGATTGAGGCATTCCTCGTAACATCATTTCACGTAAAATTCTACACAGAACCACCTAATACCTAAACACCGACTTGCCTACACAGACTACAGACATACAGACATTATATTTACCAAACCAAAGAACCAGTATGATGATGATGGTTCACATTATAGCAGAGTTTTAGAGTTCATGTTCATACAACTACTAACTACATTACAACACTAATATACTGATACATATTTCTACTATTCCACTCTAAGTAAGTAAAGTACGCAGGTTTACATATAACTGATAATGTTTCTGTTGCCACTAACTTTACCTTTAACTCAACTCTATAAGTATCGCTATACACATTATAAATGTATTACTTATTTATGTGCACATTTATAAGCAGCAGATCCTATTACTTGCACTTGTGTGAGCCAAATTTTTTTATATACACATAGAATGTATGTACATGCAACTAAAAAGAAAGAATACTGATACTCGGTTTAAGTATAACTATAACTTATAAATATATAAGTTGATTTTGGTATAAACAACCTTTAGCCATTTGGCAAGTTACATATACACATATACATACATACATACGGATACATAGATACATACATAAAATGAACCAGTATAGTGAGTATTATAATATAAAATGCTGCTTTATCATCAGATTCACTATCTATGCAACTGAACTGAAGCTAAACTCGCTATCAATGAGCTAGGAAAAACAATTATTATAAGCTAATGAGTTATTGCATTTATTTATCCTTTTATAAAATCCTTACGCATAAAACCTCCGCGCTTTGTAACTCGAGTAGGTGATGTTATGTGATAATAATGATGATACTCTTAATGACTCACTTACAGGAATTCATTTACGCTAACAATGTAAACTCCAGTGAACTCCAGTTCCAGCCCAGACAGCCTAGACTGGAATACACTTAAGGTAGTTCAGTTCAGTTATTAAAATCATAACATAACCTTTACATTTTTATTCCAAGCACCGCTACCGCTACCACTACCAGCCTTGATAATTGTGCATACATAGACGCAACCGAAGCGAAGCCGCAAATGTAATCTGAGAAGGTCTTATTGAAATAAAAATTAAAAGTAATAACTTCCATAATCCATTTCAGGGTTAATTAACTAACTTTTCCTCAACTATAAACATTAACACTTAAACTTAGCGTTAAACTGTAGATATTTTAGATTTACACTTCGAGTCGACTTAAATTAATTTTTAAATTAATTTCTACCTGAGGAGCTGTCAGAGAAACTGGACACGGCGAGAGAATTATTTCGGACGACTGTTCTTCGTCCAGCACCAAAGCCATTGACATGGGTGGTACTTCCCGAATTAGGAGCACCGTTACTATTTACATAGACATTATTAAGGTCAAGGTCCCAAAGGTCTAGATCAACGTCACCCCCACTAACATCATGGTCCAATCGGCCATTATTTTGATTGTTCACAACTACATCTGAAATGATCAGATGTGTTTGGTGATGACTGTTATGATTGTTGTGATGACCTCCCGAGGACGTAGTGGACGAAGAGGTGACCTCCGAATCGTCGCCCATAACTACGGTCAATCCACTCCAGTCCGAATAATTCAAAACAAACTAATAAAGCAACGACACTTGGTTTCCTTAGGTATATTGCACTCACTTATACATACACAACAAGAAGCTCACATCCAGTCAAGACACAACAAGGCAATATTATAGACTGGCACTGACTGGACTGGCAAGGTATTTCTATGTGAACATAGTTAGTGCAATGCAAGCAAACGCAAAGTAAGTTCCTTTCGTTCTCTATCCTTTCCTTTGCTTCGGATCTGGCCTGGCCTGGCCTGGTGTTGGGCTCCTGGAATCAGCCAGGCAGCAAAAGGAGGTGTTCGATTCAAGTTTAAGGTCCCCCGTCTGTCTGTACGTCTGTACTCACTATGTATGTATAGATATAAGTAACTGAGCTGTGGGCGGCCTTTAGGAGCTACACTCGAATATAGTAAAGAACTTTTGGGCGAAGCCTGCTACACTTTATACTCCCTTCGGGGGTTCATTCTTTACCGGGGACATTTCTCTCTGCACACTAGCAAAGGCAAACGAAACCAAACCAGCCGAGCCACTTGCACTTGCCTCTACTACTACAAATACTACACGTAAGTATACAACATCTAGTCAACTCAATACTTAACTAAAGTAGTCATCTCCGTAAAAACAGCATAGCGAAATACTGCATTCCCTTTGTTTTATCCTATACTTCTCTCTTCTCTTTATACACTCCTGGATGCTAATGCTGAAATGAAACAGAATTTCATTTTCTTCATGTATACATACACATACCTATTACACAGACAAAACTACGAATGTATGTATAACATTGGCAAAAGCACGATTTCTTTCCAGCACTTTTTCTGCCAAGTTCATAGCCACGCTCACACTATATTATCTGCAGTAGTGTATCCATGTTAAATAATATTACAACAATTACTCCACATGCTATGGGTTATTACTCGCTTTTTTAAAGCCACTTTCCGTTCTTCTGACCCTTCAGTTCTTAAAGTAAATATACTTTTTAGCCCAAGGCACAAACACACGACGAAGGCGGTTTATTTGGCACGGGAAAATTCCGTACCACTGATTCAATCTGCCTTAAACTATTTAATTGAAACTTTGAAACACGTAACAATGATCACAGGCTCAAGTGCTTATAAAAATTTAACACGTTCTTAAATTCTGTACTCTGTACACAAATAAATGGATAGAATTCGATGTAATGTACACGTACAGTGTGTACACTAAAGAGTTATCAATAAATCTGGTATGTTATGTGCTTAATAAGCAACTTTTTAGTTTATATACACGTAATTATTATCTAATGTAATAATAGTTTGTGAATGCATTGGCTTTTCAAGTTCTATCTTATGATGGATTGTTTTTGAACCACTGGAATTCTTATCAGTCAAATTAATTCTCAGATAACAAGTCAACTCACACGTAACCAATACAAACACACAATTATATCAAAGGTGAACCCTTTGAGTTGGTATGGTATATCTGTAGATTCCTTCTTCAAACTAAAGTACTTACTAACCAGTGATACTTACAGATATTATTATGGGTGAAAAAATGCTGGACTCGTTTACGTTTGTCATAAAATGCTTTAAGTGCAACATTATATAATTTCACAGTAAATAAAACAATTATGATTGCTGTTACTGGAATTCCATTCCCATTTGAAGCTTAATAGATGTACCTCAACCTTCTTTTGTTTAGAATCATGTTCCCTGTCCAGGAAGTAAAATATCTACACAAATGCATATTTAGGTACCTGATTTCTACGTATCCGATAAATATCTTATGTAAACGTGCTACAATTCTACTTTAAACGTTAAAACAATACAGATATTATAAGCTGGTTGCTTTAATTCGTACAAATTACTATAATACAAGCTTAGCAATTCATGTAATTTCTGCAGAAATAAATTTTCACCTATGAAAGCAACATTCTACGAATAAAGAGTAATAAATGGCACTAGTAGTAAATAGTGGTTTGGTTATCAAATCAAAATATTTGCAAATTGATAGCTAAAACATAGTATCAGTGCAAATTAAATCATCTGCAGCGCATGCAGTTTATTACGCTTGTTTATGTATGAATATTTGCTTTATAATAAATACCTAATTACATCTACAAACCACAATTTGTTGTGCATGTGTTAAATCCATTAAAGACTCCCTATCACATCTCATCTCGTCTCTCTTTACATTTATGTATTTAAAAATAGTGAATCCATTTTGCGATAAGAAATGAATTTACAGCTCACTGCCTTTACATTGCACTTCTATTCTACAACTCTACTATAGTGCCTTACTTCTTGCGAATAGAATAGCGATAGTACCTTAATAGTAAAGTACGCTACAGAAAAGAGTAAAGTACAAGTACAAAGATGTTATAAAACATCTCTTCTAATAAAACTCATACATACAGAACAGTTTTTAGCTTTTTTGTCATCTTTTTATCCTTGCTTGCGATGAAACCAAGTGTGGAATGGGATTTTCATACTATAGTCACAACTTCAACTTACAGATGACGCAAGTAAAAGTAAACCGCATGAATTCTCATTCGACGGTCTAGCAAAAGCAAAGCATACTAAAACCAGCAAGTCTAACTATATTAACAAACTACATACGAACGAAGCCTGGCATGCATATGTACGTACTTTTATAACTCTGGCTTTAACTTATCTCACACAAAAGTAGTATAATGTGCCTGCCGTGTATATCCCTATCTACATCCTAACTCAACAAACTACAAACTAGTACTTCCATAACATAACATACTTTACTGGACTGAATATGGCATTAAGTTAAACCTTTCACCTTTACTTTTCCATAGAACAATGTTGATCGTGGAAGAATCCAAGAACCAAACCAGTCAAACACATTTGCCTAAGGTTAGCTACTGTTACCAAGTCTAGCCTTTTAAAGTAAAGAGTAAAGGTATGTCTATGTTGTAGGCAATAAGAAATATCGGGCAATAAGGTCTTATTGCCCAGGCAAGAGGAGATCTTGCTGACTAGGACCCTGGAATGCGTTAGGCAATAAAAGAAATAATTCTTGGGTCCTATTGTCTAGTCAACAAGGTATACATATGCATCTTGCATGGACAAAAAGGTCTTATCGCGGATCTTAGTGCCTACGACACCTACACTAAAGACAGTAAGTGTACATAGCTCACAACACTACATAGCTATTGCATTATATTTACATATTATACCTGTTCTAAACTAACAACTAACTATTCATACCTACTGCTAAACTAAACTAACTTGGAAAGGCCTAAAAGTAAAAATATACACACAATGCATAACCTACAACTTTGTACGTGCGTTCAATACGTTGTTTATATGTATTTGTCTAAAGTAGAGTTCACTTTTACACTAACATTATAACATAACGTTAATAAGTAGTAGAACATAAAATGTTACTACTATCCATGTAACATTTAGGTTTAGGTACCTACGAATGAACGTTCGTGAGCTCTGCATGTATTCTATACAAAACAACATCCACATCGCATCGGTCTGCTTGAAAAGATGATGGTTTGAGCGAAGCTACAGACTACGGAGTGACGATCAGTTTTAGCAGATAGTATATGCATCTAGCAGTTGATTTTGCAACTTGCAGGTACTACTATCTACTACTACGTATAAAATTCACTTCAGAAAACAAGTCATCTATAAAAAAAACTATACATAGGTACCTGGATATAATATATCATGTTATGTGCTTTTAATATATACCAGGCACTATACTATAGGACAGAAATGTACATACAGTGTTCAGCAATTTACAATGAACTAGCACTTTACATTTTACATTATATCAGGCGAGAATTGCTTTACTCTCTTAACCTTTCCAGTAGTATAGTCGTTAAAATATATTAGATCG
>JAQFYC010007084.1:0-11079 GCA_034694165.1 Tomocerus mixtus
GCAATAGTGCATGTAGTTAATGAAGAAACTCTACTCATGTTAAATATGTTGGGATACGGATGACGGATACGCATTAATTATTTTATTATTGTGAGTTATGATTTTTGGTTATTATACATTTATATACTTACTAGTACATATTGCAATAGAGATTGTTATTTAAGTGCAAGTTTTCCTTTTTCTTCCACAACTGACAGCAAAACTATAATAATAGCCACTCATTTTCTTTTGGAAGGAATTCCCTTTATAATTTGGAAGGATAAGAAGAATTATTACGGACAATAAGTGAAATGAATGCGTTATTATTTGAGTCTTCTTAAAGGGATAATGTTAAGACTAGGACATAGTATTTAGGATAAAGACAATAAGAGATCGTTAGAGATAGCACTGTTTGTTCGGCTTTACCATTTGCGACAATGCGAGTAGTTAAATATAATTATCCTGTAATTTACTATAGTAATGATATATAAACGTCACAAGGTAGCATTAAATGCAGTCCAGTAACTACCAGCGAGCATGGTCATAATTTTTCTTTGGCACATACATGAAATTGAAAAGTAAAGGTATAAAGTATAATGGGATGGTTAGACAATAGATTGTGTTGAACAGATGGTAATATTCTCATGCTTTTCTATTACAAAAGCGAAGCGAAATGGCTTTGAATTTCTGCGTCTATCTTTTTTAGATTCTAATAAAGTGGTTTATACCTACTAATTAATTATTTTCATTGCTAAGTAGGTAAACAGGAAAATCCGTAGTAAAATATTATAATTGAATTTAACCATCATGAAAGCGTTTATTCGATAACAATGTGGTTACTCCACCAAAATGTTCTATTAGGTTATTGTACGTACGTTCTATATTATTATAGGCTCCATATAAGTAGGTAGTAGTAATTGGTAACATAACACATTATTTCCATTGGGGACGCTAAAAATTAAACTGATCCGTCAGATTATGATCTATATAATACCAGTGTATGTAAAAATAGACACACGTGGATATTTTGAAGTAGGTAAGCAACCAAGTTCTAGTTGTAAGTAGGACAGTGCTTGTTTGTGTATAATATGGCCAAGAGTAATATTGTACGTATAATGTGGATTTGAATGTTCAAATATTTGTCTAGAGATGAAAATAAATATTTATTTTGTGATATTGTTTGAACAGAAGTGGAAAAGGATGGGCAACTAATGTGGTGTCCATCACCGGGCTGTGAGACAGTTTGCAGAATTCAAGAGACGACAGGGTTGTCATCAGGGGCTGACAGTAAAACTCGCTCAGGAGGAAATAGCAGAAGCTGTAGTTTACCAAATATCAGTTGCACGACTTGTCACAAGAGCTACTGCGCTGAGTGCAAATTGAGTTGGCATCCGGACACAAGTTGTGAAGCTTTTCGGAGAAAACTCGTCAAACAAGGAAAACTAAGTCTAGATGATGAGGATCTCTTTTCTCTGGAGTCCATCAAGAAGTGTCCCTTTTGTCACGTTCCCATCGAAAAGGACTCGGGTTGTGCCCAGATGATGTGCAAGAGATGTAAGCATGTCTTTTGCTGGTACTGCCTCGCATCCCTTGATGTAAGTTGGGTTTCTGCTCCGAACAGAGCAGCCAAGTCTACAATTTTATATTATAGTTCTACTAAACCTCTTTCTACAACTGTTTTATAACTACTGAGAATTATGTACTAAATTCTGTCACCCTATCTTCTATGGTTTATGAGATTTTACTATCCACATCCTTCCTTTAGTCCTCAAACCGCAGTATGAATGTATGAACTATGAACTACTACACTCTATACTTACAACTTACACAACACTACTAACTTTCATGTTCCTAGCAGAATAATAATGCCATGGGATCCGCAGATCTTACATTATTTGTTAGATTTATGCTTTCGGTTCAATTCCTTCTCTTCTGATGTCTGGCTGATGCAAACGAGGATCATCTCTTATCTTCCCCGGGCACCCAAACTATGAATATGTTGTCTCTTATATACCAGAAACTTTATGTCCTTGCATACATATATATTTAGTTTGCACGAGTAACTAGATCTGAACGTTCGAATGATATACATTCTCCAGTCTTGTTAGTATTTCACCAAATCGTGATCGTCACATCAGTTGGCATACATGAACCTATGCCTTACGTACATTTCCCTGGGAGAGCATTGCGTTTCATAGTTGAAAGTTGACTAAAGTGAAGTGTTATGGCATGACATTCCTCGCATACCTACTCTGTGTGTAAGCCGAGCTAAAAACGTATCCCTTTAGTTAGAAATGAGTTACAGACGACCTATGTAGGTATCCCTGAATAATATTCCGTGTTCTAAACACATACCTACATATTTAGGCACTTTTGTATCATCGAAGAGAAATTACAAAGACAGAGTAGTGTGAATGTGACTCTGTCGGCAGGTTTCAAATAGAATCGCTCCCTAGTGCGAGATTCCCTTACAATAAATTGATGGCGAGTTTCCAGTTTTGTTCCGTTTAGTTATATCTCCAGGGTGAAATTTTGTCAAGATAAGTAGAATGGATAACTGACTGAACTGACTAGATATAGCTTTTGTCTTAAATACATGTACGTTTACTTACATATAAGGCTTATTGTTAGATTTAGCTTTACTCTTTAAGTTCTTAAGAAATTTGAGATGACTCAGTTTTCGTTACAATTATAATGCTAACGACTAGACTTTGCTAAGCCGTAGAACATTTCGTTTCGTAGTCACAGTATGTATGTAGCTCTGAATTTCAATACCAGATTAAAGTTTTCTCTTCTCTTAGTATTCTTAGTCCAGAGTCCTGACTATTGTTACAAACAATATACGGATTAAAATTTTAGAATTAGAATAGACAAGACATTGCAAAGAGTAGATATGCTTACTCACTATTAAATATGTTCTAACGATTAGAGATATTTCCTTACATTGCTTACACAAGTTCTTCGAATTTCTCATCTCGTTAGCAACTTCCTAAAAGGTCAGATTGTTGGTCTCATTAAGTTTCTCTGAATATTTATGATACTTATTTTAGTACAATGGATATTAAGAGCATAAGAGCAATGGATAGCCAACAGCCAAGCGAGGAGAGGGGTCTGCTGTGGGGCATACGTTTCCCTAGACGTCTTTGGTGTCAACAGTTCCTTTCTTAATTCCATGAACTTCTCCAAATTAATCTGCTGAGAAACATAAATAAGCATTATTAAGAGAAAGTTAGAGAGGGCCTACATGCATATGCATTATGTAGATGTTGCATGGACTTAGCCAGTAAAACCATTTTTTAGTCAAATCACCATCATTAAGCTTCATTACTCTTCTTGCTCATGTGGATCTTGTTTTAATCACTGCACCAGTGTCTAATGCAATATCTCTAATCTGGATATTCTAATTTTAAGCCTGCTATTCAAAGTATTTTCAATAATAAATGAGAAATATACTTCTATCTTAGCCATAAGCTAGCCTCGTCATTTCTAAACTAACAATTGTGGTCCAATTTGAAATTCCTTTTCCGTAAGGATATATTTGAGTGGGAAGTAGTTAGGTACTATAGGTACTTCTTCTAGGAAAATGTTTTCATGGTTTTCCTATTAAGAAGATTGGAAATTAACGTAGGAGTTGAATGCGGAAGACAGAATTCCCTATTCTCTATTGAGCAAGATAAGCCACGCTGTGAGATCGAAAATCGAAATAGTTAAGCTTAGGTACTGTTAGTATTTGGTTTTGCTGCGATGTGATGGAAATCTAAAGTTCTGGATGTCTTCTCTATCATGATATGATGAGGGAAACTTATTACTTTGGTCTACGTAGATGCTAGATACTACAAATTCGATGCTTTCCAGTCCACGTATTTTATCTCAGTTATCTATCTATCAAATATGGAGCACAGTCACATCACAGTACAATACCTAAATATTGTACTAACGGAAATTCTCAAGTTTGGAGGAAGCGTGCCGGAAAAAGTGACTAGCACACGTTCAATGTGTCAAAAGCGAAATCCAGGAGTGAAGTGAAGTAGGACACTCATGTACATTCTTATGCTTAAACCTACTTTCGTTCGCTATATGAAGATACCAAAAAAATATTCCTTTTGGTAGATATACTACTTAGGTACAAAAAATTTGCGAAATATTGTTTAAAGAAGCCGGACGTGGGCAAGGTCTGTCAGATTGAACTCAATCAACCAAACGGACGTGCACATGTACGGTATGGCATAGTTCGAAGTGTACATAATGGTCCAAAGCTCCTTTCAATCCCCTATTATAGTGTCTAGTCACACTTACACTAGTCAGTTGCAGGTTTTCGTATGTAAGTTTCCAATTTTGGACACATAGATAGAATGGAATTGTACGGAAGGGCTGCAAAGAATAGTTAATGTAAGTGAACGATGCTTTCTTGAGTGTACATCGTATGGTACTTTTCATACTCGACCCAAATAAGGTCTTTTCCGTCTTCGTTTGAGGAGATTTAGTTCGGTTCGCTATCTTCGGTCGGCGAGGATAGGATTGTGGATTCCGTAGTAAATATATGGATGTATTTACGAGTCGGGAAAAAGTGTTAGTGCATCTTCTTATGAATAATGCAAAAGGAAAAGTAAATAAGAAAGGAATGTTGTGGTGCGGTGGGCAATGCTGCAGTAGAGCGAAGCAGTCCATTTCATGGATGCTTTATAAAGTTAAACAGTTGAAGTATCTTGCTAAGGTACGTAGTAGTAGTATTGTAGGCTGTTGAATTGAACAGAACACATATACATACATAATATTTGTGGACTACTGCATGCACAATATGAATTTTATACATTTGGTTTGCTCTGCCCCAATATTGTGCTACAATCTGTAGCGTATATATTTAGTAGCATTATAATGTCATGGACAAAACCGGATTGCTTTGGTGTTGTATCATATTTTTATGTATTTATGTAGAAAGGTACAAAGGAGAAAGTCTCAAACCCCGTGTTTTGGAGACTTTGCTCTAACAGTAACTAAAGCTGACCAATAATTCTCTTTACTTTACCCTGTCCTTTTTCTATTTCCTCTTTATTTGTAACCGAGAGGGTGACATAATGTGCCATGTACTTGTACGTGTTATTTTGTAGACTCAATGTTCATGTGTAAAATATTTGTTTTTGTTTACAGGACGATTTCTTACTGCGACATTACGATAAAGGACCTTGCAAGAATAAGTTAGGGCACTCACGAGCTTCAGTGGTTTGGCACCGAGCTCAAGTGATTGGGATTTTTGCCGGTTTCGGTGTGTTGGTCTTGCTGGCTTCACCGCTGCTCATTTTAGCTGCTCCTTGTCTTTTGTGCTGTCGATGTCGGTACTGTGCCAACAAACTGGATCCCGACGAATCTCCCGTTCCAGTGTAAACATCTGAATCTAAAATCTATCAGTTTGTGTTGGTCCGACTACATACAATATACTCTTCTATCCAGACCAAGCCAATCCAGGAAGGAAGCGACACAAACCTTGAATCAAGTCAAATACTCTAGTTTCTAGGTTTTAAGTAAATAAGCTCTTCTGTCGCGTTCTGCTCTATATTTACTTATACAGACACTACAACGTTCATTTCACTGCTAAGCTATATGTACTCAACTGCACAAGTTGTCCTCCTGCTGCAAATGAAACAAAGTTTATCTTTTCCCTTGAGTGTTGCAGTATGCTGAATGTCATCCACGACTTATTTGTTTGTCGTGTAGCTTTCTTGTCAGGGTAAACAGATTTCTCTTCGTGTTAACTAATCCGTACTTTGTCAGTTAATTTATTTGGATTTTAATTTGTTTTCCCATTTGTTTTCAATTCCAATCAAACACCACAATTTATTGAATTAACTTAGGATATTATGCGTCCTTATTGATCTTATTTGGTGTCTCCTCTTATAAAGAGTCTCTTATATTTATCAATGTCAGTAATACAATGTAAGCAGGTACCTAACGTTTAAAAGTAAATAGTATATTTATACACTATATAACATTATGATTACCTATACTCTCCAACATTAAGTATAAATTGAGATCGATCTCATATTTATCGGTCAGCAAAAATTAACCATCTCAAATAAGATAAACGATAACGATACAAGTTGAGTTTACTAATATTGTCATTGTTACTGATTCACCCCAGACCACCTCCCACAAAGCCAAGCCAGTAATACTAATTAACTACCTTTTTAATGTTACATTATACATAATGTTGATGTTAATTTGATATTCATTATCTCGTTAGTTAACTAGCTAGCAGGACTTACTTTTATAATGATTATTATGTACTATTTACATTATTGTAACAGAAAATGCCTAACAAAATAAGTGATTTACTATAAGGTACTATTTATTAGATAGCTAGATTCTATGTATGTATACTTCATGTACTTGATTTAACGGGACAATGCGGCAGCACTGTAGTAAATGTGATGTAAATAGATTAAAATGTCCGTTGTGGATAAAGCTTAATTAATCGTGATGTATCGTATAGTTTTAGAATAGACGTAGGTAGGTTAGTAACGCTACGTACTAGCAGATTTCCTTAGTTCCGTAGATTTTATGTATATCTAGTGTTTATTTGTGTATTTGTATAGATTGATAAAAAATACATTACATACTAGTTATTTAATTATTCGTTCGCAACGCAGCGTACAAATTACATGACCAATTAACTGAACACTGAACTAAAATCTTTACATATTACAAACATACCTATAACATTATACAATTCTGTATATGCGAGTTTTTGTGTATTTAACTTAATTTGCGGCAATTAAATAGTAAATGCTGAAGCAACTACTCTTGTCATATCAGCCGAGTCAAGTCCAAGTCTTGTTCAATGTTGCATAAGAATGTATACTTCGACTTGGACTTGCATGGCATTGTGTGACATGAATTTCGCTTGCAGCATGTAATTACGCTGATTGTGAGTGTATATTTACAAAATCGTGTGCTATATTCACATTTGACATTTATCTTTGTGTTTGTGTTTAATAGTTACGATTTCTGAGATGAAATGTTTTGTATTTGCCTACAGGCAGGAAACTGTATCTTTAGATAGATATAATAAATATATTACATAATATACCGACGACATATTATTATACATATACTACGTAACTGATAATGAATTTAAAATATAGTTTGTACATTGTCGTTTTGTGTATGGTATGTAAAAGTATGTAGTTATTACACCTACACGCATTATATTATATTCTTTATGATTTCGTATATGAGCATAGGTGGTATATTTATTATAGGAAGGAACCTTAATAATATTTACTAAATAGACTCTAGAATGTAAGTTTGGTAAGCAAAGAATGTTAACTGATGAATTGCATGATGTGATACTTACATAGTTTGCAAAGTTTGCAACACTGTGTATATTAGATACAGATATAAATCAACTTGTTATTATTGTACTAGTATGCATAAGAGTTCTTGATACTTAAAATACAACAGAGGATTATTCAAGTCAGCGTTTGGCGTTTCAACAGCAGAAGCTTCAAGTTCAAGTATATAGATTGTAGTAATAGTAAAACAGCAGCGTTGTTAAGTACCCTTGCCTTGTAGTCTTCTACGATTAGTGTCAGTTTTAATTTAATGTACTCTACACGCGCCCTTGCTGGTATCACACGGGTAATGAAATGAAGAATTCAATGCATAACATAGGAATTTACTATATAAAGTCATATATATAAATGCTTGTCCATGCAATGTGTCGGTATCGCACACGATGAAGATGAAAAGTGGTTTATACGGTGTGACATGAGAATATACATACGTTCGTTTATAAAATTAAATAAAATTACACCATTTTCCAATTCTTTTTTTTTCACTGATCGCATTTTACCATATAAGCATAAGTTATAAGTTTAAGTGATTCCATTGCATTACCCATAATATGTAGTAAGTACATAAATACTAGATTTGCACGAATTTTGTAGTTTGTGTGCTGTAATTGATAGATTGTTACAACTTGTCTACGTTACTAACCTAAGTCAAATTAACAATAATATTATTATGCATGAAAAAACCATATCGGCTCTATTCGGCGTATCATGTTCAAAAAAGTACTTTTTTTATCAATTCATTGAAATGCAGGTAAACAAAAATGACCTCAGTTGAGACCAGTATCGATTTATTTACGTTCTCCCATTCTCAACTTTAAAGGGAACAGATTCGGAAGAGTTTTTTGCATGTGCGTGTAACTTGCTTTTATTTTATCACAATGTAACTGGTACATAGCAACAATATCAAATCAATGTGTATACTTTGTGTATGATCCGTTACAATAATATCCTTCACTATAGATTATATGCTTTTTCATATGGTCTTTGTCGTGTTTTACTTGTATGTGCATCGATCATGCTTATTGTCATTGCACATATAATTTTTTAGTTGCACCTAACTCTATACCATCTTCATCTTACTGTAAATTGGATGCATTCTTGTGCTGTGCTGTAGAACAAGTCCTTCAAACCATAAATCGTGATTACTTTTCAATACTATCACGAATAGGCATTTATTATGTGTCCCATTAAACGGAGACTAAAATGATATTTCTTTACCATGGCATGGGGAGTTAAATATTTCTCTAAAAGGTTTACATACAGTACAGACACACTCTTTATACATGCCCTACATTAAATCGTCATAAAATACATGTTTGTGAGTATATAAATAGTAATCTTTCAGCATTATACAATTCAGTAATTTGTTTTTCTGAGAAATTGTATGGTGCTTGAGTGTTTATGGCTCTACATAATCAAATCACCTAATAATTTCCACGGAATATGAGACCCTTAATTACTACCTGCCTAGTCCTCAAGGGATTAGAAAATAGTGTATTCGTAGGGATTCAAATGCATACATATGCAAGTAGGTAGTAGGTACCTATGTACTTTTCTCTTGGCTCTATAATTATCTGCAATCCATTTAAGCTAGACATATATTGATATATTATTATGTCCGAGTATGTTAGCGTTAGAATTGGAACTCCAATTTTCACTATTCGTACAAAATTTTTGTTAGTTTGGATTGATTAATATTGCTTTAGATAGGTGTACCAGTTTACACATTTAATATCGATGATATGTACTAGTTAGTGTCTAATACTAGTGTCCAATTTAGCAGTATTGACATGGTACATGCTATTCATGCATTACTAAATTCGAAAACTGATACATAATGCCACTGCACTGTACTGGTAAGATACATTACGTACGTTATGTTTATATCTGTTGGCTTAAGTTACGCATTTACGATATTATCCTTTTTATTTGACTCGTATTCATTTTATGGAGTGCTGCAATGGAAACTGGAAAGATTCTGTATGTGATAAAGAAAAATATTGCAATTGGCAAAGTAGGTCGTCTTTAGAGACTTAGAGAGTTATACATATTGTGTGTTCAAAGTTCACCGTCCGAATGAAAAGATATAAAACATCCGGTTGTCCATTACCGGCAAATGCTTAGTTTTATGACAGTAAGTTAAATAAACCATGGCAAATACGGATATAATTAATGGATTGGAGCGAAAATGGCAAAACAATTGGAATCTCACATTGTCCCACATGATTTTAGCCCAATTTCCCATTGCCACACATAATAGAGTCCATTTTTTGCCAAATCTTCTTTTGCCCAAATTATTTGGGGCATTGTGAGAAAGTAAACTCTATCCTTGTATTTATTGAAATCCGTTACCACAATTCAAAAAGGTTAAAAGTTACAATTATATAAAATATAAAAGTCTCCCACTTGTTACATTCGAGCTTAGTACCCATGCTATCGAAATGTGAATTCAAAAAAGTTGACCCCTTCAAACATTATTGCCCCAGGATGGACGACATTTTCGGACATACGCCGCCGGCAAGCTTTTCCTAGGCCTATCCCAACCATGTATAACTCCCCTTTCCTCTGACTCACTCACCGCACTCCCATAAATGGATCTAAAACCGATCCATTAATAAAGGCTATAGTTTAGCATGTGCATTGGAGGTTCTTTATGTAGACATATTCTACCACGTCCTTTTGAGGACAGAAGATGCTGACGGATACATGGGGATATGAAACCAAAAAGCGAAATCATAAAATTTATACAAAGTGCAGATATGAGTTTAATACCCCAGGGAGTTCAGTTCCAACTTCCAACTGTATATTTTTAGATTTACATGAGTTACCATCCCATGTTGAAACATCGTGTATGCAACTCTTTTGAAGACATTTCAGTAGAAACCGGATAATATACATAAAAGGTTATGCTAAAGATGTATCTTGAAGTACGAGTGATTTCGGCCGCATTTCTGAAGGTCAACTGCAATAGATTTATACAGACTACCTACTTTACCTACTGTACTAGATCATCCCATCCCTCTTTCTTTGGAACTCAATGGGGAAAATATTTTTTTATAATGCGATTGATGTTCTGTATTTTAAAAGTTGAACAAATGTAAGTATTTGAATCTATATATACACATATACTAATTATGATGTCATTAGGACGGTAGGTACAGTAGGACGATTACGGCTAATTCTAAACCGTTTTTTAAGTACTGAAAGGTTGCACAGATGCATTAAATACGACAATGCAAGCAAACATATTATACATGCGCTCGGAAAAATTATCTTTATTTTTATGTAGCCAAGTAAGAATAAATCGGATACCAAATTCGCAACACGCACAAACACCTCATGGAATGAGCCATGGAAGGAGCCTTCTCCACTGCGAAATAGCAAGCATTCCTCTAGTAACTACACACTATAACACTAATAGTATTTGTAGGTCACGCCAATAAACCAAAGCAAATTCTCTTGGTAGTAAAACGGCAAAACATTGTAGTATCCATTTCCCAACTAGTGCATGGATTCTGAAATCAGCAGTTTATCAGAAATGGGCTATACACACAATTTACCAACACCTTGATCAATTGCATTTCATCAAGAGCTTATAGTTTCTAAAGAAAGCCACATGTTTGTTGAAAAACTGTTTAATCGTGAAATCTGTGGGACATGAAAATAATTCTAGCATTACGAAAAACTGCCAAGCCACTGTATACAGCCCGCCCGAGTGAGTATATTGCTGCATAATTACGACAAATATCCT
>JAQFYC010007085.1:0-11078 GCA_034694165.1 Tomocerus mixtus
ATATACTTTATCTTCCAAACGATTTATTTGTAATAAAACTGTTGGTGTGAAAATGCACTTTTTTGCATGGATTGTCATTTAGAGTGTTGTGTAAATAATGATAAACTAATAAGTTAGGTACTTATAGCTTGTGTCGTGTCCCATTGCCCTACATTTTCAAGTGTGTATTTAAAAGCTTTAGTAATTGATCATGCATATGTACTTTTAAATTTTGTGATTGATGGTTTGACATAGGTAAGCTTCTAATGAAGCTTACTTAGATAATACCATTTCGTGGAATTGAACAGAATCTGGTGCACTAAAATTAATGTAAATATGCATCTACTACCTAAAAGATCAAATATGGATGCTTTAAGTGCAACCATGTCTAATGTTCCTGTGCAGTAGTTGGACTAATTATTGTTTGCGTTTAACTTCCGATTTGTTTTCATTGCACGTAGGTATTTAAATGCCGTAAATTCTCTCGTAACTGCAAAATAACTGAGCGAGTGTGGACATATGCTAAAAGGAGACTAATGCGAGTTGGTTGTTATATCATTTAATTTTATAAAAAATGATTGTTGGAGTATGCAAAAACAAATGTAAATATATTATACATATAAAATTATATTAAGAAGTTTGAACATTCAAAAAGATTGAGAAAGTTCCTGTCGAATATGGAAAGATTTTGGTTGAAATTACCTGCATACTAATTTTCCCACCACCTTCATTCTCAGTTATGTTCTTTTTTACACAAAAAATGTATTATCCAATCCATGAGAGTTGGGAATAATACCACCAGATGATTTGAGTGTTCTATAATTATTTACTGTTCGTGTAGAAAGCCAAATAGTAAAATTATAGTTGGTTATGATAACCTTACATTTAAATAAGTAAAACTAATCCTGTGACTTTAGGTGTTTGAAAGTCCTCTCCTCTTTGTTGGCGTTATATTTATTATCGTCCTAGGGTCCTCTTCATCAGACTACAGTATTTGGATTAAAATTTTTTGAGAACTATAGGTACCTACTAAAGTAAATACGCATCAATTTAATACATACTTGTATGTGCTGTTACATCATATCACATTGCATCATTGCATGTTGGAATTGGAATGAGCATTAGGTTACCTATCTGACATTACATGAATAAAACTTTCGCTTATTATATAAAGTGCGTGTCATAATATGAGAACAGATATAACAGCGAGTCAAAAGGAATAGAATTGTATTGCCAAGAAGTCCTAAAATTCAAAATAATGAAAACTGCTTGTAAGACATTGGTATTTCTTGGCATAAGCCTGTTTACTATAGAAGTGGAATCCCAAGCACGTTTTATGAAACCAATAAGCCGAGCGTAAAAGAATTAAAATATTTTTATTTTACCATTACATATAACTTTGTCTCATAGATGTGTTATAAAATTACATTTAAATTTCCTTTAGCTCCGCTTTCCGAGACCCGGCCTACGACCAGTACAACCCTCCAGAAAATTATGACGATCATCGCATAAATTGTGGAAATGTGATTCAGGAACATGTCGTTGGGGGAAATTGCGGACTTTGTGGCGATGCCTACACTTTAACAGCTCCAAGACCATACGAACTTGGTGGTGTTAACTATCGAGGATTTTTTACAGGAGCCTACTCTTCAGGGAATGTAAATAAATTTCAATTTATCAATTTTTAAAAACCGTGAATTTTATATTAATAATTTAATTTATTACTTTACTAACCTAAAATACCCATAAGACCAGTTATTTCATTTTATTTTTTATTGTTACAGGTAGTTGATACAGAGGTAGACATAAGTTTTTCTAAAAATGGTTACATGGAATGGAGACTGTGTACTACCCCGTTTTCGGGAGAGACGCAATCGTGTTTCAATAGATATTTGCTTGAAAGGACAGATGGTGAAGGTTCGAAAGCTTATGTAACGGAGGTAGGAACATATCGCACCCAATTGCAACTTCCGGCTGGCGTTACTTGCCAACATTGCGTTATTCAATGGAACTACCGTGTCGGTAATAATCTTTTATTTTTGAAATCTTTTGTACATTTTTATATTTACATTTTACATTATGGTGTTACAAATAAAATAGGTAGGTAGCAATACAAAATTATAGATAATAGATTTTCTAATAGAATCAGATAAAGAATTATTTTCAATCCAGCAAATATTTACCAATGACTCACCACAAAGTATAAAAATGTAAAAATTAATTGTTTTACTTTCAGCAAATAATTGGGGAGTTTGTCCAAATGGTACTGGACAAATTGGTTGCGGGTCGCAAGAAACTTTCCGTGCTTGTTCAGATATTACCATTACATAGTTGGTTATGATAATTTTTTGAAAATATTAGACTAATACTTAAAACACAATAATATTATGGAACTGAAAAAAAATGTCGTACTTATTCAATAAATAATTTTATCATTTTTTAATACCACTGTACATCAATTTATAGAAAAATAATGGCAATGGTGTATTCAGAAGCATACATTACTCGGAGGGAACAATCCTATTATTGCTATTCAGATTAGATTAATTGCGCACAAACTTAAAACATGCATAAAATTAAAATAACACATATCCCCCTTAATAATTTTAAAATTACATAATATTATGTCATATAACATTCGTTTTATACTTTCTTTGGCAATATATTAACCTTACAACATTGATTTACTTTTTACGAAACTATATTAAAAATTTTAAACCATCTTTAAAATGTCGCCAGGCTTCACTTATGTGGATGCATACTGAAAAAATCAATGCTGAAAACAGTACATTCAGTTGAATATATTGGCACTTCAGCAAAATATGATTATTTTAATGTTAGGGGAATCCTTATATCCATCGGCGTCTGATTATATCATAGTGAACGAAATTAGACTTCTAAAAGCGGTTTTGTAGTGAGAATTTCGTGTAACCATATACGAGGAATGTGCTGAAATATGTAAAACAGCGCTCCACTAATTTTATTTAGTAAATTGCATAATGTAGGTTAGCTGCTGCATAGCTTGCTATCTGTCAGCGTTATGGATGCAATCATTTAATTAGCAGCAGTGGTAAGTAGTCATTTTAAGTGCCATATCAGTCTTCACATATGAGCAATAATTATATACGATTCATTGCTTCATGTACTCCTGCCAATGATTGTTCGGAGTCGCATTTAAAACGTGGTTAGAATGAAGGTAAATGTATTAATTGTAACTGCTGTTTTATCAATTTTGTGCCCGGAAAGTTTTGCAATTACTTTAACAGGTTAGAAATCACAACTCGCATTTCCGAACTTTTTCATTTCAAATATGTTAATTGAATAATACTTTAGGAAAATAGTATAAATATTATAACTTGCATAACATTTACAGATTTTACGTATCTTGGAGAAGTCAATGAAAGGTCATCGAATGGGGAGCTGATGGGGAACCAGAGGCAATCTTCACTGTACTTGTCTGATTATATGGTAACTAATTTACTTAGCTCATTTTATATTTTGCAACAGTTTATAGTTTACATGTATAATTGTATGAACAGAAGTCTACCTGGTAATATAAAGATGCGATTTGTGATGCACACTATTGTAGTTAGATCTTTTTAATAATTGCAATATATATAAGATTGTTATTTTTGAATTCAAACTGTTATGTTATAAATGTTTCATTCATGTAGTATTATGTTTCATGTAGGCGCATACAAAAAGTGAAGTTAACTCATTTTAAATTTTCACTCAGGCTTCCCAAAATCAGTCTGTTTTAGACTGTGAAGAAGTAGGTGGACGTTTGTCTCATGTGTTAACTTTTACTCAGGATGAAGATGTCCGGTATAAACTTATAGACAGCGGAACTCCCGGACGTACTTACTAATATACTAATTCATCATCATAAATAATACCATAATACATAATACTCTATACGACTTTTATGTTAATATGCATTTCTTGGTTCCCTTTTAAAAGTAATGATAACGACATGGACATCGGGACGCTACAATTTTGAAAATAAAGATTGGTATTGGCTATCAATTCAAAGGCCCATAATATACACAAATTGGCTTCATACTGTTGTCGATCCAGCTGAGGACAGGTGTATTGGTATTGCTGTTATTTATTCATCTCCTGTATACGGATGGACTACAGTGTCATGCGAAGAAGACACAAAATTGAAATTTCTATGCACTGTATAAAATATTTTTTAACTTTTAAAATATCGGTAAAATAAACTACAAATCTGTCTTGTTTCTAAACATTTTGATATTGTATTTGCATTCTCACCAAGTTTTGTATTTATAAGTACTTTTATGAAAGGATCAATTTAGGCCGGATATCCCAAAGTATTGTGTGGTATGCATCTTTGTGCATATTATCCTGAAAAAGAGAAAAACCAAATCGTCTTTTATAATAGAATCAGAAAATAACAACTCATTTTTTCTATTGAATTATTAAAGAAAGACCACTAATATTTTTCTATAGAACCAAAAAAGACCAAATCTTTTTATATGGTGCAAATAAGCCCAATATTAAAATATGGCAAGTCTAGCAACACATATGTCCCATATATGTATACTTACCATGTTATTGTCACACAATTGAAATAATTGACTTAGTATTTTCTCATTCTACAGTAAAAGATGGCTTGGCATTTTTTATACATAGACGACGATATTCGCTGAAGGATTATGATGTGAAAACTTTGGGACTTGATATTATTTCATATCGATACAGGAAACTTGTGTTAACAAATGTTTTCCTTAGTTAGTATCTCATAATTTTTGCATCTTCATAAACATAATACCTTCGTTTAATACACAAATTGACGAAGAAATTGTTTAAAAACAGATGTTTTAAAAACAACATTTAAATTCGGAATTAGACATGACATATTCAAAATACTAATATGCATGCTATGAATGACTGTGTACGAATTTTCAGCCATGTTATTTCATAGTACAGGGGATAGAGAAATTATTCAATATAATACTGTATTGATTTATTATGTTAGTGGGTGTAGAAGGACGGCTTCTATAGACATCAACTGGTGAATACTCATGTATTCAAATAAGATAACAAACTGTTGTTGTATCCATACCGAAGATAAAACTGTAAAGATAGCAAAATTGAGGTGCGCATTTATTGCCTTTTAATAAAAATTGCACTAAAAGGTCTGTTTTACAATTCAATGTCAAAATATTGAGTAAGGGTCTGCTTTAACATTGACTTAGATCGATAACATAATTGGCATTGCAAAAAACATTGCAAATTAATTACGGAAATTGCACAATGACCTAAATAATTTTCAAGTTTATTTACTAATGCAGTTGACAACAAAGTGTAAATATCATTTCATTGATATTCACCTGATCGCTTGAGAATGATTGATGGTTTTGCAAATGTACGCATTTGCACATCAGATTTAAGGTTAATGTTAGTTGGTAATTTAAAAGTGGAAGTTGTAAAGGGTATTAGGTGATTAATATTAGCAGTTTGTGAAGGCATTGCTAAAGCTCTACCCAAGGACATAAATATTTTTTTAGAATTTAAACCAGAATTGCGTAATAGTTAATTAAACACTTAAACGCTTTTGAGAATCGGGCTGATGTAACCACCAAATTAGTTTTACATGCTATACAGTATGTATTAGGCGCTTACTCTTTATCTCTAAAATTAATTAGCTAAAAATTGTTAGGCATTGAGAATTAGGAAGTGGAAGACAAATAAATTGACATGACAGAGACAAGCATTATTAATTGAATAGCTTAGCAATTAATTAGATTACCATGCACAGATTGTCAAAGCTCTAAATGTAAATGTTTCGACATGTTGCAATTTTTTTAACACAAGCATGTCGTGTTTGAACATGGCGATTAGTCATTGCTACATTAACGTTTCCAAATCGCAAAATAAAACTCTTCAAAATTGTAAAGCTTGAACACGTGATGAAAATACAGAACAATTGGTAGAGCTAACATTTTACTAAAATTTCAATACTAATACTAATAGTAGCTGCTTTTATCAAGCCACTATACCGCCTTCATTTCAAGAGTTGTCACATCTAAGGACGCTTTTGACGATAACTAAACTAAGTTCGACATGTGTTACTATGACCAATATTTATAAAATTTGAATTAATTACGTTACAACCAACCTGCAACTTGTAAGATCACGATCGGTTACAAAAGGGACAGCTTGAGACCAAACATGCTAATGCCTAGTTGTTAAATCGTTGCGTGTGCAAGTGTTCGTACGTCACTGGTAATGTGGGTAGTATGGTAAAAAAAAATGCCTAAGCAATACCGGCAATGGCCCCTAAATTTAAATTATGCCAAAATAATTATTAGACAGATTTTCTATAAATATTGATTTTACCAGTTTGATTAGGTAGTTAATGGGGAATCTGAAAAGTGTCACCCAAACACCGTGCTATGAGAAATGTTATGTAAAAATCTATCTAATAAATATTTTGGCCCATAAACTTTTTGGGGGACATAATTACAGTTATTGCTTCCGCATTACCTTATTACCCATATACCGGTAACACATATTTTGTAATCTAAGAAAGAAACTACTTACTACAACTTTGACATGCAGATTCCGAATTTCGGTTTTTAAAAATTCCGAGGTATGATAGCTACTAGCCGTACTTTCTTTAGGTTGTCTTTCTCAGTATGTTGTACCGGTCGTGATGGAATTTTTTAAAGCCGAAATTCGGAATCTGCATGTCAAACTGCATATAAATAGACGAAAATATAGATTTTGGTCCGACTAACGTAGTTGTTGGTCGGTGTAAGTCAAGGACATGAGCCATCTGGACTCAGGAATATCTGTTAGCTGAAACAGACAATACTACAATTGCTACACATTGTACTGATTAGTTTGCATTCCATATCTTTAGTTTACCCGCATTAGAATTAGAATTTAGAATTATATAGTTTTGATACCCTAATTCAAAAAATGACACAAAACCTAACTGGCAGTCATTGGTATGCCCGCTAACCTTCTATAAAAATCACGGGCTTCAAATTTTTCGTTCCATTTTTGGGCAAAAGTGCAGTTAAATCGCTTAATCCCACAATGCCAAAGCTTTCAGATCCAGACACCTGCTATTATTATTATCAGTGAGTCAATGATGCGCACATATTATGACAAGGCTCAGTATTACACTGAGCCTTGTCGCTGCCGTATGTCCTGGTAGCAAAAATTTAGGCATATTAAACTACCCAGTTCAAATACTAATAATAACGTTAGCTGAACCTGTTTCCAACATAATCCAATAAATAATTTGCTAAAGGATGCAATTAATTGTTTGTCTTGCAACATGTGCAGCGCTTTTTCTTACGATCAGGAAAGTTGAATGCTTTCAGCATAATTATGAAGATAATTTTATTCGAGGTAATTTCCCCATGAATTACTAGATTTTAATTATTTTTTTCATAAATAAATTGGTTTCCAATAACTTTTAGTGTTGCTCTAGATATTAAATAATATATTATATTTATTGCAAAGGATCTAATTTTTATATTAAATTTTGTAGTTAGTCGCAACGAGTCGGATAACGTTTATTTGAGTGGTTATGCGGTAAAATTATAAAACACAATGATCGTATGTTAAAAAATTTAGGAAGAAATAATTTTTTGCTATTTACTCTAATTTTTAATTATGGGTCTTCGCAGTTGCCATATTTTGCAGCTCTGCTAGAATGTAGACAAGTTTTTGATGGGCGTTTGGCTAGTATTTTAACTGAAGAGCAAGATCAGGAAATTCGACGGGCTTTAGAACAAGATTCTCCAAATGGTAAAATATTTACTTATATTGATTTTGGGGGATTTCGAAATTTAATAATCGGTGTTTGTGCTAACTAGCCCCAAGTACTGTTTGGACATCGGGTAGATATGATTTTTCTTCTGAAGAATGGAGGTGGGAGGCAATTAACAGACCCTTAAATCATGTTAATTGGATTGCATCATTTCCTTCTCCTAGCCAAGACTCTTGTATTACGATTGTAGCTGTCCATTTGGTAGACTCGTATGGGTGGATGCCAACTTCTTGTGGAGCCGAAACTTCCATTACATTTAGATTTATTTGCCAATTTTGAATTATTTAATTAAGGATTACTTTTCTGCGGAAAAATATGCTATTTAATTAATAAGAACTGTTTAATAATTATTTATATTAAACGATTGCCTATACAATGAAATTGTCAAATATTATGTTATCTGTATTAAACATCACCATGTAGCACTATTTATTTCTAATACTCAGAAACAACATACTTGCATCAATAAATATATTATTTTAGAAAATAAAACAGACACACAAAAAAACTTTCATAGCATATTTTAGAATTATTGCCACTTCATATTTCTCACGTACAAATAATGCTTACGGTAATGTGCTAGGTCAACATTTATTAAACTCATTGGTTAAATATTTTACTCGTAATAAATAGAAGAGTTAAAAAAGGAAAAAATCTTTAAAGAATCAGAGTCTTATAACAATTAATTTTGTAGATTTAGTTGTAATTTGTCATTGTCATACTAATTATACATTGACACAATTTGTTCGTACGATCAATCAAGCTAAGGATAGCAAATGCTAATCGAAATCTTTACTTTCCAATACCAAATGTTGACCAATATGTATTATACAATATAATTTATTATACTAAATTTTAATATTGTGGTTTAATTAAAGCAAAAAAGATTCACAGGGGAATTACTCTGTTTTGGCTACCTCATACTTCCAAGTGTATGCGCATTTAGTTCAAAAATGCAAATTGCAAGGTTAAAATTTAAAAAAAAATAGGTACTTTAAGTAGCCATAACTCATTGGCAACATTTTATCACTTAAAGCTGACATTTTCAAGAGAACATTTACATAAATCAAAGCACACCTAATGTTTATCTATGATTCGAAGTCCTAAAAAAATAGATTGCTGTATATTTTAGAATTTAAATATCTTACTTTATCTCTTATTGTACAGATCCAACTAATGCGTATTAAGTTTTAAGTAGGGTAGTGTTATTTAACTGTAATGTAAGGGTAGGGATAAATAATTTGTGTGTATAAGTGTATTCTTAAGTACATAATCCCATCCAGTGATTTAGCTATCAAATTATTAGGAAAATGGGATTAAGATTAAAGTGCTTTTGCACTCCTAGTTGTATTATATTTTGATATACTACATATATCGGAAAGACATTGGTGGATGATAATTTCTGTTCCGCAAAAACTGGTATAAAAAGACAACAATAATTGTTTGAATATCACTCACAACCTTGCACTACTTCCATTACTTGCAAAGACTTCCTGTGCAGCATTTCCCCAACGATTTGTCAAAATGAATACACTTTTGTTTTCAACTGTTTTGATTGCTGTATGCAGCATGGCTTACGGAGCTGCACTTACATCTGAAATTCAGCAACGCGCTTTAGCAAATGGTAAGTAATTGAAAATTTAATCATTTTATTATTACGTCTATTTTGTATTTTATACTGTTTTAGAATGAAATGACAAAATTCATTTAGTTAAGTAATAAATTACGAAATAAAGCAGCACAATTTAAATCGCACAAATCCCATTCCTAATTACTGCATCCAGTGTTATAAAAATCTCTAAAAAGCCCATTAAACATGTTGCAAGAATTATTCTCAAAAGTAATACTTAAATAAATATACGCTTGTATTTTGCAGGATTCACATACTTGGGTGAAATGGCTGGGGATGACGAACGTAGCCAGAGAGCTTCTCTTTTCCTTTCGGCAGCAAACGATAAGGTAATTAGTTATTTATTTATTACTAGTTTAGAAGAGTATTATATTAGGAAAGCACATAATTACTTCAGTACAGTTGTGCGTGCATTAATTCAAATTTAATTGTTCATGTACGCGGATAAACAGAAAACTCAAGTTGAGGCCCTTACGGAATGCAGAGTGATTTACGGTGGTGCTCTGTTGCACATCTTAACACACGCACAAGATGAAGATGTCCGTTACGCCACTGCACTGATAAGTAAGTATATTCAGAGTTTATTATATAATTACCTATAGTATAAATATACTAGTTATTCAAATTACTTCTTTCTTAACTTCTCTGAATAATGCTACCATCAAAAATCCTTTTTCTAGACGAACATATCTGGACTGCTGGAATTTATGATGCTAACGCTCGTGGCTATCATTGGCAAACTGTAAACCGCCCATTCATCTACACAAATTGGGTTGCAGATAGCGGTCACCCAGCAAACCCCAGTCCTACTGCAAGGCAAGGTGTCACCATTTCATCTGGAGGTCTTAGTTTGTATGGTTGGTGTATCAATTCAAGTGCCAGTGCTGTTACTGCAGTTTATCGTTACATTTGCCTTTTATAAGTTGACCATTGTGCATGAAAAGTAGCTCGAATTGTTTTACGTTGTTTATTTATAAAATATTGTTTTATGTTTAACAAAATTGTAACAATATACCTATACAACTGTAAATAAATTAATGAGGATTACCCTACTTACCTGCAAAATGTAAAATGACAATTATCTGTAATTTTTTTCAACATGCATTATAACACGGAGTACGGTTAAAGCCGCTTCATGAACTAGGATATAGATAAAATTCAAATTTCATCGATTCATCATGATTTCCAAATGTTGCTAATGTATTTATCCCTTTTTATTAAAGCAATTAAGTATGACATAGATGGAAATGCTGGGCATGGTTGCCAAATGGAAAAATATATGATAGGATGAGTCATTTATGGTCAAAAAGGAATCGCAATCTACAACGCAATAATACTATCAATAATCAGGACCAGCTCGACTGTTTGTCTGGTTGGTCATTTGAAACATTAAGGGTACTTATGGTATTGTGGTATATTTAAAACTATTTCATTCTACGCTCAAATCTAGGTAAAATTACGACTACTCCCATGGTCATGTCATTTAAGGAAAATATTTTTTTTGAATTGTGGAAAAGTGAACCCAGGTGTGCACTTTCCAAAAGTAGTATGCGCAATGGCAGGTTTATGTTGTAAGATACATAATAGCTGATAAAACCTTGTTGAAATTGGAAGTCAATTAATGATGTTGGTGTACGACTGAAAACTTTACGAAAT
>JAQFYC010007086.1:0-11077 GCA_034694165.1 Tomocerus mixtus
TCTGAACGGTTAGATTGGGTTGCACTTCGTGCAACCAATCACCGTTCAGAATCCTGCGCCAATAAATATACAATTATATTATTACTTTACGCGTTGACAAAATATTAAATTCTGCCGAGTATTATTATATGTAAAATAAATTCACTTTTTGGAAATGTCATTAATTTATGCGGCATTTAAATATTGAGTCTTAACTGTTTTCGTGTTTTAAGTAAATCACTCCTTCAATTATATTATATAATTATCTAGATTTGCTTATTAGAGAAGCTAAATATGACATGGACATTTTATTGGGACGACGTTGTTAAACAACCTTACATGAACTTAGGAAACTATTGGATAAGTTACAGTAACCCAAAAAGTGTCAACGAGGTTGTTTTATTTGGCAAAAAGCTTGGAATTTCCGGATTTGCTCCACAAAATATAGAGGATGACGATTTCCGAAATATTTGCTCAGAAGGAAAATATCCGCTGTTAAAAGCAATCAACTATGCTCTTACAGAAGTAGACAAGGAAACGGGGGCTTTAATTTGCAAAACATACGAATTCCTAAATAATTTAAATATTCAGCTTCCGAAACCCGATTTTCGACATCCTTTGATTATGGTGAATCCAGTTGTAATATCAGCCGCAAGTGGTGAACATCAAACGATAACATGTACTTTGCACTCAATAGATTTTCAAAATATTGAATGGTTTAAGGTAAATACTTACAAATCTATTAAGGGGGAACGAAATCTGTTCAGCAATCCAATTTTGGAAACTTCTACCCTCGATCTGTGTCTTAAAAACGAAAGCGGAATACCCATTCAACGTAAACCCGCAGAGGTAGAGAGAAATGACAAGATCATTTCTCTAGTCATTTCCCATCTCTGGTTCGTTTCCTTGGATACCAGCTGGCTATTCTACTGTATATTCCCCTGCATTCCATTCCCAATGACCTGAAATGTAGACCTTTGAAAAATCCTGAAAAATCTGCTTATTTTGTATGATAGACTAAACGGCTCGATGGATTTTAAAGTGGATGAACTCCATGGATTCACTAGCTAAATATTGCTGGTTGGAATTTTTGATCATTTACCAAATATAAGTTTGACAGGCAGATATATGAAAGAAGAGGGCAAAAGCAGATTGTCTGGATGTAATATGGGGTGTTAAAACTTTCAGTGCCAACCATGCCAACGTATCGAAAATTCCAACCAGCAATTTCTAGCCAGTAAATCCAGGAATTCGTTGAGCTCAACCACTTCAAAATCCATTGAGCCGTTTAGTCTATCATACAAGATATGCGAAAGTGTCTTATACATGGGATATGCTATGGCGACCTTTTATGTCGTAAGGCTTTTCTAAGGCTTAAGGGTTTATATTCGCTCAGCAATCCACTTTTAGTTTGCCCCGATCTGTGAGGACAACGAGAGCGGAATCCCCATTCAACCTTTTCGAGTCAGAGAGAGAGAGAGAGAGAAAAAAAAATGACATTAAAGAACCAGCAGACATGTATTTCCCATCCCTGTCTCGATAACATAGTGTACCAATAAGCTATTCTACTGTCTTTCCACCCTGTCTGCCGTTCACACTGGCCTAGAAAGACCTTCAAAAATTCTTGAAAATCGTTTGACAGTTCAATGGATTTTGAAGTTTTTGGACTCTGCGGATCTTTGGATTCATTGGCTAGAGGCTGGTCTGAACAAATATTTATATTTTACCTTAATATATGTTTGACAGGCAGATACATGCATGAAAGCGCCAAAAAGATTTTAGGATACTCTATGCGAGTTCTTAAGACTTTCATGTCAAAATATAAATATTTGTTCAAACCAGCCTCCAGCCAATGAATTCAAGAATTCGTGGAGCCATACAACTTCAAAATCTATCGAGTCGCCCTGGCAATGGCAACCGGGCAATTGGTCGGAGTATAATATTGCATGTAATTTTTGCCGTAAAAGTATATCTCTTCTTTATATGATTAATATTAAAGCTAGTAAACCAAACTGTTAAGTATTTGTAAATTAAGATAAACTAATTACGTAAATTATAAATGTAAGTGCAATTGGATAATTAAATGAAAATAAATTTGGGTCCATGGGCAAACGCTCACGGGGACCGGCATATTATAATAATAATAATAAAAAAATTAAAGCTATTATTACAATTAACTAAGAAGTATAATTTATTGTCGTCCAGAGTAGTTTATTGTGTAGGTATAGGTAAGTGTATTACGGTATAATAAATATGTTATGTCTTAACTTAACCTTAATGGGATGTGATGAGTCCCGGAAGCGATTATATTATCAACGGATGGCAGGGGGAATGGACAGTTGAATATCCTTTTGGTATCCAAGGAAACAAATAAGAGAAATGCTCTGGTCATTTCTATCTCTGACTCGGGTTTGTGTTGAATGGGGGTTCCGCTCGAGTTGCCATGCCACATATCGGGGGCAAAAATTTCCAAAGGTGGATTGCTAAGCGGATTTACAGCGTCCTTAACCCTCTTTTTTGAAATCAAATATTTTTGTCATTCATTGTTAACGGCATTTTAAAACATAGGCTACTGAAAATGGAACCGATGAAAAACTTATTATCTCCGGAGAAACCAACATTCAAATCCAATCTCAACAATTTCTACAGAATAAATGCCTTCCATATAATATATCTATTTCAGTATTAAAAATTCTAAGTATTGGGGAAGATAACATAGGAAAATATATCTGCGCTCTCAAAACTGGCTATAAAGTTGCCCGAGAAGAATCTATACTTTACTGTGCAACCTGTAATTCTACAAAACTGGAAGAAAATTCTGCAGAGAACTTCCAAACTTTGTCGTTATGGATACCCGCTGCTGGAATATTGATACTGACGATCCTTGTAGTTTTTGCTACGGTTGTTCTCAGAACAAGAATTTTAAACAAAAAAGTATATAATATAATATATGGGTTGCTGGTAAAACTATAACCAGGCGATGAGTTCTCAATTGAACTAGATTTGAGTGGCCGTTACTTAATTTAGTTTCGACAGCCATTACCTTGTTTTGAAAAAATAAAATTATTGGTTCACATTTCTAATGTCTTCGGAATAGCAGAAAGCTAGAGCTGCTATATGTAAAGTAATTAAAAAATATAAAACAATAAAAAATAATATTTTTTAATAATCTGGGGGTAAATTTCAAAAAAAAAATCCCTTTCCCATATTTCGAAAACACAACGCTTGAGCGCAAAACTGTAAATACAAAAGCTGTCCCCAATTACTGGGCCGTTAGCTTTTATATTTACAGTTTTGCGCTCAAGCGTTGCGTTTTCAAATATGGGGGAGGGAAATTTTTTGAAATTTACCCCCAGATTATCAAAAAATATTATTTTTTATTGTTTTATATTATATTAATTACTCTACATTTCTGCTTTCTGCTATTCCGAAGACATTAGAAATGTGAACCAATAATTTTATTTTTTCTAAACAAGATAATGGCTGTTCTATCGAAGTTCATTTTTGACCAACTTTGACCTCCAATAGAATTGGTTACACAAGGTTTGTCAAAATTTCAAAATAGCCAAATGAACGCTACATGTTATAATTGCGACTGGCTGAAGATTCATCCAATTCGGTTTCAATGAAAAAGTGGGCCGCCCGGTTAGTTTTACCAGCAACCCATATGGAACTAAACAAAATGATGGACCTATTCGGATTAATGTATTAAATTTCTGTAAATATTTTTGCATTCGAATATTATAGAGCAGATTGACAACGGCTGAAGTAAATTTTTTCGTAAACGGGATCATACCCGATATTAGGATACAACCTTCCAAAGACATTGTAGATGGAAATGCAGAGTTAATGCCGTATGATGCCGACAAATATGAAGTAAAGGCAGATAATTACATAATAGGTAAATTAGTTTTTCGAATTAAATATTTCTTCATAAATTATCTATGGTTAGTAATTACAATTGACAAATGAAATTGTTACTTCTACTTCCTTAAATATTTCTTTGCTTATACTTTACGTAATGAACTGGAAATTTTTAACTTAGAGAAAGGAAGTATTTTAGGGTGTGGAGCCTTCGGAATTGTTTATAAGGGTCACGTAGGAGAAAATCCGGCTGCTGTCAAATGTACAAAACCGGCGACCGACCTAATATATACAAAAGCCCTGCTGTCTGAAATTAAAATTTTAATGCACCTTGGCCCTCATCCAAATATTGTGTGCATGCTAGGAGCAAAAACAAAAAGATTAACAGACGGTGGTTTAAAATGACATTTCAAATCAGATTTATTGCCTATAATGTGAAGGTATCGCTGTATTAGGAAGTTTTTATTAATTATTTCTAAGGTATTGTCTGTTTGTTCCTGGAGTACTGCCATTTTGGAAGTCTGGAAAATTTTCTGCAGAAAAGCCGCACGAACTTTCTAACTATTGACATAGAAAATAGTAGCCTCCCACCAATTAAAATAATGTAGAGTTATAAATCGTTTATTTATTTTAAGTTACATTATTTCTTGCCAATGTTAACTAAATGAGAATATGTTTTGCAGTACTGAAAGTACGAATAACATCCACACTTGCTACCTAATTCAATGGGCGTTCCAAATTGCTAAAGCACTGTTGCATTTACGTGTCAAAGGGGTAAATATCCTGTTTTATTTATTTCTTTTTGAAAATATGCTTAATTTATAACAAAAATTTAAGGAATAACAGTTACTCATAGTTACATTAAGAAAGGGAAACCTTAGTAAAGATATATGTGACTTAGCGACTAGTCTTAGTTTGACATGATGCCTAATTAGCCCGACCCAGGGCTTATGTAGAGCACAACTAATCGACCGAAGGTCGATTTGTTGTGACTTGAATGGGCGAACGGAGTCCAAGAAGTCACAAGACGCCCGACCGAAGGTTGGGCTCTAGTGACTGCTTGGACGGAGTTTTTTTTAAATGAATTTACTATGATAATGCTTTCCCTCGTAGTCAAATAGTATGGACAATGGAGATTCATAGTTTTTTATGGCGTCAAAGATTTCAGTGTTCTGCTTACAATACTATTTATAGTTAAATCCATATCTATATTGAATTATTACAAATGAGTTGAAGTTTGAATGCATAAAATGTACTTTTCTCTGTAGAGTATTTTTATAGTATTTATATGGGATTATTAGATATTTAGTAATATTTTGTAACTGAAATTGTAAATGCCTTCGGAAAAAAAACTCATAACAATTAAATACATGAAAATTATAAATTAGTGCTGCACGAGCACGACAATTGTCTAATAATTAAAATTACGCTAATTAAAAATATTATTTCTAGGTCATCCATGGAGACTTAGCAACGAGAAATGTTTTAGTCGTCGATGTTAATCTTGTCAAAATCACTGATTTTGGACTTTCAAGAAAGCAATATAATTATGCAGGTTACACCAAAAAGACTAACGTGAGTTTGATAGCCAAATATAATGTACTGATTACATTAAGCTATTAATTACTAATAAAATTCATGATTACCAACGTTGATGTGAATAGTTCTATTGAAGAGTCTTCAAATACGGTAAATTACCCACATCATAATTATTAAGGAAATATAATTATGAATTTGTTGTGCTTCCACACTTAAAGGAACCCCTCCCCTGGCGCTGGATGGCAATCGAATCAATTCGTGATCTTAAGTTCTCCCATCAATCGGATATCTGGGCTTTTGGGATTACTATGTGGGAAATATTTTCCCTTGGGGAAACTCCATACACTGGAATAGAGTATTCAGCCTCTTTCATAAAGCAAATCGAAGGAGGATACAGACCCAGTTGTCCCAAATATGCACCAGCGTACATGTAAGTGCATTGGTTCATAATATAGCCTGCCGTATAAAAAAAACTGAGTCATTTATGTTATGTTTAAAGCTTAATTAACATCCACATTCACGTTCCTATTTAAATACTAAAACATGTATCTAAAGTCACTAACATTGTTTTACGATGGTATCGCTCAAGAAGCTAGATTTCAATAAATAAAATACAAAAACTAAAATTATGAGAAAAATCTTCATGAAGGGACCGCTCAAAAAAATTGCATAACAAATTTTGGTGGGATTTAGTACGTCAATTATTTTCAATCCAAAATGATGTATTTTTATCCAGCCCGAATGTTCAAGGCTGGCTTATGTAATAGAAATATCGGTCCATGCGTCCGGGGAGGCACGATCTGAGCGCATCGACTTAGGATGGTGAAACTTGATATATATATAACATGTCTTAATTTGTCGTAATGGGGTTTATATTAGATGACTAATGCGGTAAAACGAAACCTATGGACACCTATGGTAATCCTCTTACATTTGATATACTTCTCTCTCTCCTTTACACAACTCAACAAGTTTTATCAGTCAAAACATGCACACAATCCCAAACTACCCCAACCGTTCAGTCTAATCATTTGGCATAGGAAGTAGCAGGTTAGGTCATTCTTTGTGAATTTATCCATTTAGTCGGCATAACCTCTTGACATTTCCTAATTGTAAGGCGTACTTCAGTGGTTGATGCCAACATTATACTGAATACCGGGATTTGGCTATCTCAATACGAATGATAATACTGAAATATCACTCAATAAGCGTTGTACGACATGCACTAGGATTATATAATATAATGTAAGAATGGAGAGTGGAGCAGGTCAAATGAAACAAGGTATTAAGGCCGAATATATACATAAATCTATGGAGAAATGACTTTGGGGTGTGCAGTTTTAAAGTGTTTATTTAATAGTATTTGTTCCGTAGAAGTAGAGTGAGAAGAGTTGTTGACTCATCCGAGGTGACCGGTTGTGCAAATATACGTTTCATAAATTAATGTTTAACTTACGGCCTTTAAAAATAATAATTCTGCTTACTATTCCGATTTAGATAATTTGTAATTGCACAACATTTTATAGTATTTTCAGTTCACTTGAATTTTGACAAGCAATTTACAAGGTGAGTTTCACTGCAAAATATTATTCACAATTTATGCACATACCTTCCATTTGTGTGACTTGCGTTACTAAGGAAATTACACTTCGCTTCGAAATCAGCTCTTCTTGAGTGATACCATCCTTGAACTTTAATTTATTGTTCGACACAGCATTTGATAAAACTAGTGGGACATAGTTGTTATTCTTTGCAAGGCAGCGTAATTTACAATTATATGACCTCACATCCATCTGTTATAGCAGAAGGGTGCACAGACTGATTAGTCTGAGTTGGTGGCTGCCCTTCTCCGTTTATGAGTAGTTGTCATACTGGGTTTAACATAATTTGTTTTAAATATTAGGTACAAGCTAATGGAAAGCTGCTGGAAAGAAAAGCCACTCGAGCGTCCAAAAATTAGAGAAGTGCAACACTATTTTGGCGAAATTATGGTTTCCAAAGCATTTTCTTTAAAATGATTCATATACAGACACTATCTAATAATATAAATATTTCCCACAGTATTAATTCTATGTATATATGGATATATTGATAAATAAATGTACGCATGGGTAGATAGATGTTATTGGAGGTCAAAGTTGTTCAAAAATGAACTTCCGTAGAACAGCCATTATTCCTAACCATTGATTTTGCTCTAAACTGGTCCACGGGCATCACTATCATCGTACCATCCATTCATCCACCCCATACGATACGATACATTGGGACCCCCGTTGCCACGGTTTATTTTTACATCCAATGTTGTTATTAAGGAGCTTGTTTCCTTTATAGTCAAATTTTCAGTGTAGCCTACTGCGGTTCCTCTGGGGACACCATTGAAAAATGGGGTCAATCGGTCAACGGGTTACCAACGGCATGCATTTTTCTCGTAGGTAAAAAATCTCGTTTTGTAGGTAAATGCAGTTTCTTCTTTCGTAGGTAATTTTAAATACTTAATCTTTTTTTGTAGATAAAATTTCTCGATTTGTAGGTAATTTAAAAAAAACTCTTTTCATGCATAGGTAGCGTATTTAAGTGTAGGTAGGCATTTCTCGTTTTGTAAGTAGCCAGTGATCGCTTTGGAAGTACCTGTTGTGTTCTAATGAGAGTATAGGAAGTAAACGTAAGAAAATCAAGATAAGTTAATAGGTGAAATGAGCTGTTGCCACTTAGCAAAATGGCATCCTAGCTAGTGTATATATCCGATTCCGAATCTGATGAGGAAAGCGAAATATCAACCAAAAATTGGGATCAGTAAGGGGGGGAAGAAAAAATCAGTGGTCATTAGTGCTCACTTTTGGCGGCCAAGTAGCACACAATTTTATCACGAACCAATTAGTAAACATAATACTTATAATGGGTCACATGTAAAAAGGTTGAGTTACTATTGCAAGGAATTTTGGAAATACCCCCCCCCCCGAAATGAGGCTGGAAGTGTCTAAAAAGAGTGTTCCCTGTGGTTTAATAGCTGTAGTCACTTTAATTTCGAAAAGAAGTTATAACAATTAAGCTTTCATTAGAGACGCATAATTATTTATTGACATAGGTAATCATTATTGTTCTTGTGACTGTATTATTACGAATAATTAATGATTGACATAACATACTGTGCCGGTATTATTAAAACTATTTTACCTATGAAAAAATTCAATTTTACCTATATAAAGAAACGCCTACTTACGCTACCTATGAAAAGAGATTTTTTAAATTACCTACAAAACTAGAAATTTTACCTACAAAAAAATATTAAGTCTATAATAATTCCTCGGTTTAAGTGAAACTATGACGAATTTGAACTTTTGAGAATGAATTCCCAGGGAATCATTCTGAGATGAACTAATTTTGATTTCTACGGTATGTAAATGTACTTACAGTTTGATAGAGGCTAAAGCCACGTCCTTAGTGCACTTGTTTCCATTTCAACAAGAATATTTGTATGCATACACTGGAGTAAATAGAAAAAGGATATAATATTGGAAGTATGTTATAAAAAGTCGCCTGCATAATGCGAACACGTAATGTAGGCTGGTAGGTACCTATGTGTGCGATGCGAGTTAAAGAAAGGTCTGCCTATCTGTACGTATAAATTCATACATAATGTTTACAATAGGTACCTACTACTAGAATAAGTAGATACCTTTCCTTTTTTTGAAGATGTCTATCGCAATCTTAAATCTCGACGCATGTACTACCTAGTTACTTACTTGCTATCTACTAAGGCACTACTATTAAAGAATAATAGAACAGGATAGATCATGTTGATTGGAAAGAGTTGAAAGTGGAGTGGAGAAAGTAATAGAAGTCTTGTTGGTGAAAGATGGAACTCAGATCAAGACTCCAGACCAGACCAGAATCAGACCCAACCAAAATGGAATAGCCGAAAAGGAAACAGTGAGGAGGAGAAGAAGGAAAAAGAATTGAAAGACACACGAGGACGGAATAGAATGGAAATAGAAGATCCATAACATAAGGAAGAATAGAATGGAATAATGCAATGCACTGATTGGGTGGATTGGTTTGCTTTTGCTTTCACTTGGCTTTCCTTCAGTTTAGAGTTTAGCTTCGTTTCTTTTTCCAACCAACTCAACTCAAGTTAACTTTAGTTTGCTTTGCTTGCCTTGCTTTTGATTCTTCAATTCACAAAAGGGTAAAAATGAAATCTGGCACAAGATCCTTTTTCACAAAAAGTATAAAAAAGATATGTGATCTTATCTGAGTCAACAACTGTACTTTACCTTAGTTACTACATAACATACCTAGTGCATACTACATAAAACACAGTTTTATAACTTTATTAAGCGGTTGAGAAACATATTTATGCGTATGATCTGGCTGTCTGCCTGTCCATCTGTCAGTAGACACTGTAACTTCTGAATCGTTAAATTTCTTTGAATTTCCCGCAGTGAAATCTGGGGCAATATGCGATTTTGTGAGAATTGGATACTGAATTCTCTAATATGTAATTTAAACTGCATACTGTATTTTTATCGGCAAAACTGGATGTTTAGCGACAATATAAAGCTGAACTATTTGGTGACACACATTTTGCAATGGTTTATTCTAGTTGTGTACAATAGGTACATAGAGGGCCTTCCTTTACTTTCATCTTTCAAAAAACTGACGTCAACATTGAAGTCAAGTCGATAAATAAAGTGCATTTGTATTTTGTTCACCGATAGTGATATAGAGAGTAAGTTAGTTTGACTTGTTCTTGTACTCTTCCACACCAACTTCCTTTTAAGTGTTAGCAGGAACATTTACTTTTTGAATACAATGTGAAAGATGTACTTAATTTTAGCGAACGGACGGACGTTGACATCCGTATCTACTTTCTTTCTTATGTAAGCTAAAGGAGACAATTTTTTTCGACTTTTGTCTTGCATGTAGAGAAAAGAAATATTCCTTAGTCATTTCTTTCCTTATTGGCATTCTATAGCTGATGGCTACCGACTGCCGACTTATTGTACATTCTATGTATCTAGAATTTTACATTTTCCTTCGTTTCTATCTGACCGAGTTTATGTATAGAGACTGAGGACATGACACACGACACGAAAAAACATAATGTGTATTTCATGGCATGCAAGACTTGATATTTGGCCGTAGGTCCTGTCTTATTTCTTTTTCGAGATAGCTAAGTATCACATGTACATGTAATACATAATGTAATACTACAACTATATATGTATCATATTACACTAGCCATCTTCTACTGTAGCACCGCAACCATATGCATAAGTTTGTTGTACAAAAGTATCGGTATGCAGGGTGGACCTTTTCCCCAAAATTCATTTCAATGAAATATCTTGCGTGCCAGAATAGAGCAAACTGTTTGAGATAAATGTAACGCAGTCTTTGACCAACATGTCTACAGTCAAATGCAAAGTTACTAAAATACACAACTAACGTAATTAATTAATATGTAAGTGTAATTAATTGTTGAATCTTAATTCATCTGAAAATTAATAATTACTTGTAATTACCAAGAAAAATACCTCCTTTATATATGTCGAACTGCGCATGCGTCGACTACCCAAATATATTCCGTTCTGCGCATGCGTCAACATCCCATATATATGCCGTTCTGCGCATGCGTCAACATCCCATATATATGCCGTTCTGCGCATGCGTCAACATCCCATATATATGCCGTTCT
>JAQFYC010007087.1:0-11075 GCA_034694165.1 Tomocerus mixtus
TAAATATTCCAAGTAAGGCAATTGCATCCGTTACAATAGCAAACAGACAGACGAAAACATTGATGGATGCACTGTTTTTTTGAAATTCGAAGTAAAGTCTGACAAGCAAATAAATGGAGTGAAGAATAATGCCCAGACCAAATAAATTTAATCTCAATCTCGCCCAAACGCCTTTCGAAATTGCGAGTTCCCCATTTTGATCCCAAATAAATTGTCCAGCGCCAAAAAATGTTGCTTGATTAGTAAACTGTTCTAGAAGAATTGCAAAAATTGAAACCACGGTTCTTATACCGTATTTGTGTTTCACTATTGTTAGCATGATGATGGAGGACTACTCTGTTAAGTAAATGTTTGCTTTTGAATGACGGAATTCTGCGAAAATGAATGTGTACTAATTTTGTTTACCAATATGAATATATAGAACGACTTTTGAGTTGAACTCCCTTTTGAAATGTACCCTTTTGATGTTTTGATTTTTCTTTAACTAGCAATTTTGTTCTGGAAAACAACGATTATGAAAAATCGTTTCAAAATAAATGCTAACTGATTTCAATCGGGATGCATGAACGTTAGCAAAATTATACTTATCCAGTTGATTGTTCATGTTCAATGCACTCTCGACGACAATTGACAAGACGATGCATAGACAGCAAAGGATTTTGAGCGGCCTTATTATAAGTTATATGTTATGGTATACTTTTAAGTAATAAGGACATGCTTTATTATTATTCTTCGAAATATTGTCCACATCGAACAAGAGAAATAGACAAGTCCTAACGGAGTTTTTTTGGCATATAAAAAACGATAAAGATCTTATAAGCATATTATAGTGATGATAAAAGCTACATGGGCTGTCATATAGTGTTAAGTTTTATAGTAGTTGGTGAAGCATTGATTTCGAATTGTTTTCCATGCATCCCCCAACAAGTATCAAATTAATTGCACTAATTTATTTATTAATGTAGCAAATTAACGTACCAAACCTGCTGTTACCCCCACAGGGACACAATGAATCTTGAACAAACTGTTCACACTATAAGGATTATTAATATTATGCAAAAATTGAACAGCAAATCAAATACTTTAATAATTAAACTAATTAAAAATCAATAATATATGGCATATCAATATTTTCTTCATTGATAAAAAGATATTTTCTCTGAAAATCAGTTTTGTCGTGCGAAGATATTAAACAAAAATGCGATAAGTGTACAATTTTTGCTATAATTGGACAACTGTTTGTATTTTAGACATAAAGCCGTATATTTTGAACTTTTAGAGAAAAAAATATAACGAAATTATAAATTTACTATCTTAAATAATATCGTTTTCAGAATAAAACGTGTGTGTATATTGTTCAAGTAAGTCTCTTTAGTAGTAGAAAAACTACCTGCTATAAATTTGCGTATATGATTATGTACACTACCTTTTCGTAATGCCAACAGAACAGAGCAGCTTTAATAATGTGTAACGCCACAATGAACACTCAATTAATGTTAATTATAAAAGCATAAAAATAACTTGTTTACATTAACACTGCACTTACTATAAAAAGATATACAAGACACGCTTCTAGGCAAGGCCGTGAGATTCTTACTACACTCTCTCAAGATACTTATGCAAAATCTAAAAATTGTAAACACAATAAAATAGGAAACACCCTACACAGCCAGTGTTATACAATTTCAGCGTTTTAGGAATTACTTCATCATCTCTAATTATCTGGGAGTGCTTAATATCAATTATATTTCCATCAGAAATTGAATGCAGAATGCAGACTGATGGGCTGCTGTTGTTTTCTATGTAAAATATGTTCGACAGGTTTTGCATGCTAATCGCTATGCTTATCAATCAACAATCATGACTCGACGACCTTGCGTTTCCTTTGTATTGTGATTGACCTGAGGCATTTTATTCACTCACCCACTACACAACTATGCTATAGACAAAGCTACTTTTTGTATTGACAGTACAATTAATTACATGTGTATCCAGCATTGATTCTTCCTAATGATAAGTAATAGTATCAGGCTTGTAGCTAAGCAGAAGAGTTGAGATCAAATCAAATTACTTGGTTGAATAGTCAAATTATTTTATTTTATATCAAATTAGTGTGTACCAGCACTGTGTTAAGTGATTTTAGCAAATGTAATCGAATCCGTCGTGGGATAATTTCAATTTGCAGGGAAAAAACTTTAATTTAAAATATAGAGGTAATTGGTTTGGTGTACAACAAAGTTTATTGAATTTAATGGAAAACGTGAAATAAATGTGCGAAAAATGTAAAGACTGAAATAATTTGGCGACATAAATTAAATAAATTTAAAAAATCAAAGATTGTCCCAATTTTGTTCATTTCATTTTATTAATTGCAATTAAAGAGTGCAGTAAATGCCATGACCTCTATTTATTTCGCTTTTTCAAATTTCATTGTTTCTGCAATTTATATGTACTTTGGCGAAATATTTCGCTTGCCATGTCTCAATTGAATATAGAATATGTAACTACAATATAGTATTATGCACATGGCGAGGGTATAATTAAGTCACTATCACTATACCATAATTATAAATAGAGAAAAGCTCACAGCAATTGAGTTATAGTGTTTGCATGTTTATAGGAGCAAGGGAGAAAATAAAAAATGAAATCTCACGGTATAGTAAACACGCAAAGTAGACTACTGGACTGGAGAACTCGTCCTACAAGATAGATGACCCATATACTATAGGTACATAGTCCAGTGCAATCGTAATCTTAATTGCTTCCTCCAGATTCTTTCTGTTTCCCAATGTTGAAGTTTGTAAGTGTGTGGTTTTGGGTGTGGTTGCTCCATGCAAACAGGAAAGTTGGGATGAGTATTTTTTTTGTCCAGCGGTCCATATCCACAACACGCTTAAGATATTCAAAGACTCAAAGGTAAGTAATCGCTGCACCTGCACAGCTCTATTGCTATTGCTATTTATAATCTAATCGTTTGTATTTTCCACACAGAGACCTTGCCCTACACAATTCGCAAATATGCAACATTCTTACATCATCCTAAATATTTGAATGTTAATTGTGCATGCATGACTTGACTTGAAATCCAACTTCCACCCTTAAATATATTTAGGTACATAAATAATCAGTCAAATATTTTTATAAGATTAGATCACAGTCCGACAAGTCAAGTTACCAGTTAAAAAATATAATGATCTTACAGATATAATACTTTTTAAGATCCTAATAGACTTATTATGTAGTTAATGTAGTTATATCATTTTATTTCTATATAAAACACTATTGACTATAGTGAAAAATTAAAGAAACATAAACAAATAGGTATACTATGTACTATATACCTACATTATTTGAAGATAATAAAATGGGACAAACGTTCGATGGGAGGAATCTATTATATTTAAAAAATTTAATTCCTATGCTCCGCGTATATCTGTACTTGCTTAAAAAGTTGCTGCATTGCTATGCTAATTTGTCAGTTTATTCGACTAATCACCAACATATACCATGCATACCAAACATACCATACCAGCAAAACCAAGAATCTATTCCACTAGGCACTGGTTTGGCAACGGCCATTTGGCTATTGACTATTGCTAATTATCCTTTTTGCCAGTGGGTGGATGAATTGATTAGGAAAATTGAAATATTAATGATTGGTCCCATTTTTAAATTCAAAATTCAAAAGTTCAAAATTCATTAACAATTTTTACTAAATTTCAATATGCTTAAAAATGTTTTTTCCGAAATTGAAAAAAATTGGAATATTTAGAAAATATTTTTGAAAGTTATTTAAATTTGATGTTACTTAAATATTTGGTGGCGCGATAACTCTGTTTAAGGAAGAGCAATTTTCAAAATATTAAAATACATGAATATGTTACCGGTAAAATCGGTAATAAGGCATTACCGGTAATGCCTAGGAAAAAATGGTAATGTTTCTAAAATTTCAGTTTTTGGGTCAAAACATTAATACGACAAATTTTAAATAAATATTAAATTTACCAGTTTGGTTAAGCAGTTAACGGGGAATCAGAAAAGTGTCACCTCAACCTTTTACTATGAAAAATGGCGACACTATAGTCTTTTAAAGTTTAAAATTCAACTGGTTGTAAAATGACCATTTATCATAGCAGAGGGTTGAAGTGACACTTTTCTGATTCCCCGTTAACTGATAAATTCAATATTTATTTAAAATTTGTCGTATTAATGTTTTGACCCAAAAACTGAAATGACCGTTTTTGCCTAGGCATTACCGGTAATGCCTTATTACCGATTTTACCGGTAACATATATAAGTTTTCAAGAAAGACTCATTACCAGATTTTATTTAAAAAATAGGAATCCTGAATAATGTAAATTGTGATGTAGAGTAACAAAATGACAAATCCGCATGTTGATATTGTTGCTAGGCTCAATTGAAATAAAAATAGTAAAATCCATGCACAGAGGTTGTCCATCCTAGCTCCTGGAAAAATAAAGTCGGCCAAAAGGTATCTTCCATGATTTACAACCGCTGTAGCAGAAACTCCGAAAACAATTGCAGCAACATAAAAGGGGAATAACCATTTTGATATGCATGTCTCTAAGAACCCAGCCTTTCCTTCGTAATTATATGTATCTGTAAAAAACATTAATCATAAATCAGGAGTATCAAACTATTTTTGAACCTTAGTGTGGATATGTAATTACTTTTTAGAATAACGAAATTCAAAGTGTCTAAAATTTCGTTTTGTTTCAAATGTAGATTGATCAAGGAGATGCTCCACATACTAAATCCAAATAAGTAGAGGACACAAAGCAAAAATTCAGGGACAAGTCGTTTAGCAATTGAGTGTACGATATAAGCTTGGTATAATTCATAACAAACAAAAAATATCGTTAATAGTGTAAATATTTTCAGTTTTCCGTTTCGCTTCCCTTTGTCAAATCTTTGTGTTGAACCATTCCAAAAGAATGGAATCACTCCAATTTTATATGTAATGTTAATATACTTGGAAAACCACTGAATATTTTTGGCATGAGAGGAGGACGAATTTTTATTAATTTTCACTTTCTCGCAGTCCTCAGATTTCGGATGCCATTTTACATCACGGGACTCAAGAACTTTCACGGTTTCCATATTTAACGAGAATTCTGCATGAAATGTCTGCAAGTCGATACGTATTCAAAAAGTGTCGATGCTAATCATCATTATGCACTTCAGATTTATTAAGATATCAATTTCCGTGTTTTGAAATGTTTTTAAACTTTTGTATCACTAATTCACAACATACCCATCAAAACAATAATAATGACTTACTGAGTACCAACGGATAGCTGTGATGTGATGCACTGGGCAAAATATTTGATTGTACATTAAAACTTTTTCTAGAATACAAAGATTCATCGTAGTCGTTTTGATACCATGGCCATGTAGGAGTTTTATAAGTGTTCTGATTAATTTCGTATTTACACAAGAGCTAAACCCCCCATTATTGCTTAAATGATAGAAAGGACAGGAAATTGCAATAGTCGAGCACAAATATATTTACACCTAATTTATAACTGAACATCAGAGCAGCTATTAATTTCGGCACCTGTCTTAGGAGACGGAAAGTTGATAAATTAGTATGTATTTATATCTGATGTCTATCATTCGACTGTAGTGAGCGGAGGAACGCACAAGGCAAACAAACGGTCTAAATATTAATTATCAAGTAATTAACGCCCCAATAATCACAGTGTAATAGACAGGCAGTAAATATACTATATCTATACAAACCTGTTATTAAAGGCATATTTATGGCATGTATAACTTATGAGTAGAAGAAAACAAATTACCAGTAGGATGTTTCCGTTATTAGATTAAAAGAAGCGGCCTTTACCAAAGAAAACAAAGTATCATTAGGCATATTCCGTCATTAAAATGGGGTTATTGGCTGTTATTTATTACTATTACATCTACCGACACTACACTAAGTAAATAGTTATAATATAACACAGCTGGGTAAGATAGATACTACTTATAAATGCTCAAGAAATATATCGAACTAAATATATACAATGTATTGTTACTCTTTTCGTTAGTAGAAACTATTACATACATAACAATATCCAGATTTCTTGTTTTGGCATATCAGAATAAGTTTACATTTCATCTCAATTACATTTCGGTATATTAAATACTAGACATTTTGATTTTAAACTTTCAAAACTTTAGCAATATTGGTGCCAGCACAGCAATTAGTATAAGTAGTTACTTTAAATAATTTTTAGAAATTAAACCGTTCCAGTTGCATGCACATTATCGTTCTGGGTTGACTGTAAGGAACTGCGTAACAGCCGATGAAATTCCAGTACCTTCCTTCCATTACTCCATTACTATTATTACAACAATAAATATTAGCTACAATTACTTTAATAGTTATCAGTTTTGTTGTTGTGGGTAGGAAGTCATTTATGATTACATATTGAGCTATTTAATTACGAATTTCTCAGATTTTCATAACAATTTAAATGGAATTAAGTAATATCACAAATGTTATGAGACGAAACAGTTCGGTGTATAATTACCTAATATCGGAGTGATTACCTAATTTCAATTTACAATTCCAATAGGAATTGGAATTACCTAATATCGGAGAAGATTGCATGTACAATTAAAGTAATGCATGTTAAAGTAATAGTAGCTAATAATAATTGTAGTAATAGTAATGGAATAGTGGACGACGTAGCGGAGTTTATCAGACATGTAGATCGCTGTTCAGATATCGTTTGGTCTCGCCTCGTCAATAACATTACAAAATTAGTTAGCAAAAAGTAAATAGATAAATGCTTTATCAAATGATGATACAATTGATAATATGTATAATCTGACTGGCTGTGACTCAGTTGACAATGTCAACCTTTGATCCTCAAAATAATCAAAGGGTTGATCAAACTTTCCGTAACAGCTATTAAACCCACTGGGTTCCAATGGACTGAAATAAATGTCAAACATTAAAGCATACAATTCTTGATTAATATTTCGATTCAATAGATTTAGATTCAATAAACCGTGCAAACGGATGTCTCTATGTATCGCCGTAATCAAAAAATTATTAAATATTTCCGTTTTTGTTGGTGGAAATATTTTAAATGGCATATTAGAAACATTCATTACTAAATTCCCACAAAATGTCACTGTCCCAAGTTTGGGGTACATTGAGATTCATACTTGGATTCCTTAACGTCGACACCGCTTTTCAACGATACCCCACTTAGTATGTGTTTCTATTTAAAAATAAGTGTGCATCGCCAGAACACCATGGGAGTGTAGCTAATTTGGTCCAAAAACTCTGACAAGATTACGTTTGACCTCATTTTTCAAATTCTGACAAAAGAACTGAAAAAAGTTGACCTGTTCAAAAGTTAGAGCCTTAACAGAAACACGGACGTACAGACAGACTAGACGGTACAAACAAACCATCTCTATATCTGGCGAAACAAAATAAATATATGTATATTTATGCGTACATTATCAGGTTATACAAATAATTAATAGACACTGTTTTGTCTATAACTATAGGCCTATGATATTTATTAATGTATCGGAATGCAGCGTAGATACATATATGAGAGTGCAAGTCGGAAGTCGGGCAGAGAGGGCAATTAGTTGTGAGTTGTGTGGAAAAACAACGAAGACAATGACCAATATGCGTGATCGAATCCATATGAAAGTTCACGACCCGAATAAAAATCCTAAGCAAAAATCTCCAGAATTGGCTAAATCGCAAACATTGGTAAATTAATCTGCAGTGCCTCAAAGTGAAGTTGCAGTAGTGTAGCAAATCAGTTTGGGCTGAATAAGTTAGTTAGCTTGCGAATTATATGTAAATACTTATTTAGTTATTAAAATGTTGTTTGTTTATTACATATGTAAAAACTATTTTCTGATAAAGTGAGTCTGAAAGGAGTTTTATTGCCTTCATTTAATTTAAGTTGGTTTATAAACTCATGTAGTTTAAGTAGTAGTACCAAGGGTATGCTAGTAACTAAATATTGATTTCTCATCTTACAATATATGTAGTAATAATTCTGTAATGTAATAGGATTTAGTAACTAATATTTTTGCATACGAATTCATTCATTTCTGAAATGATAATGTTCTTGCCTTAAAACAGTGGCAGTGTATTTGGTAGGCGTGTAACATCCGGGATTCTCCTTGTGAGATAAATGTCATTCACCCTTAATTTTATGTATATCTGTAGAAGGACAATGCCCTTTTTTATTTAGGTATCCATATTTCATGCATGACAGAGATGATTGTCATTTACATTTTATTTTATTTATTTCATGGTATGGTAACTGTGTCATAATTGTCATTGTAATTTTATCTATTCTATTTTAATTACTCATACGAATTAAAAAGGTTCCAAATATCCGATTTAGTGAAGACCACGACAACTTGGATTAGTCTACTGAAAAGAACAAAATACAATTTATTTCTGAGTTTTTATTAAACCATATAATACAAAATGCGGTCCCTATTTTATATTCTGCTACTCCTCCGCACCTTAGCCTCGGTTTTGGCAAAATCGGACGCCGAAATTTATTCCTCCGTTTGCGAGAACAATAAATTCGCCCTCGAAAAAGATTTCGAGACAGTAAGTTTTTCAGATTTGGGTTAAAAATATTTGATATATAATACATGTTTGCCATTATACAAATATAAACCCCCTACATCTACATGTTATACTTATCAGATACTGTTTTGCCGGTTAATACCGGCCTATGCTATTTATTATTTTATCGGGGTGTAGCGTAGATACGTATATTTTGGGTCATTTGAATTCCGTTAATGGATTTCAATGCAAGGATAATAAATACTACTTTCTCACATTGTCCCACCCAAATAATAATTGTGAGATTTGGCTAAAAACGGAGTATTTTACGACTCTGTTATTTTAGGAATTTGAAATTCAGTTTCAAATGTAAAGTACAGTGTGGGGTACAATGAGATTCCAATTGTTTTGCCGTTTTAGCTCCGATATATTTATTATATCCGTATTTAACATGGTTTATTAGCAACCGAAAATAGTCGTAGGTTGCGGGCAGGCTAAGAAACATAACTTTTCTACAAATATACCATTTAGCTTAAATCGAGGACATTGGAAACCGGATTTAAAATGCGATATGCCAAGACATCATTGCGTGACACCATTGCACGAAATGTTTTCAATATTTCATCAGTGTCGGATTCCGATGATATTTGCGTCGAACAATGGATACAAAGTGCTGACGAGCATCAAATGGCAGGAATCGTCCACGTGCTAGGATCTAATGCTAAAATTGATTTTAAATGTGTACACGATGGCGACCGCAAAGGATTAATGAAGTGCTCTATATATGTCGACCCCAACCACCGTAAGAACACTCTAATTATTACCAAAAATTATTATTTTTGAATGAATAAATAGTTTAACTATACATTTAAGTCGGGATATATTCAAACAATCAAAATTTTATAATCTTTTTGTTTTTTTCAGTGCCAACGTAGTAATTAGTCAAGAAAATGCAATTAAATTACTGCTTCAATATTCAAAAAGTTGTTTGGTTTTACATACTTGATATTTTATTTTATTCATAGCGATGGAACAAGAGCGCATATACGTTTATTCGGATAATTATGAGTATCTTCATGCTGTTGTGGCGTGCAATCCGAAAGAAAGAAGATTCGGATGGGCTGTGATTATCAATGATGTAGATGGTAACATTTTGACACCTGAAAAGCAAGCGGCTATCGATGAAATTTTTACACAGCTTGGCATTGACAAAGATGACAAAGCTAGGGTATGCAAGTAAAATATTTGTATATTAACATTGGGCCATTATGTGGTTCCTTCTTTTAATTATTTTACAGAATATATTGCTACAAATGTAAATTTTGGCTACTTATTAAATAAAATCTGAAATTCGATGTGCTGAATAAATATTAGCATTTAAAATTTAATTTGTTTTGCAACCATAATAACTTTTACATTTCGTCGTAGTCATTGGATAATATTGTTACAAATATTTATACCGTAAATGGTGGATTGCCTTCTAAGACAATTTAATTTAATGACGTGGCGGTGCCGAATGTTGAGGTATTGATTTGCATAATATCGATGTTTGATTATATATCTCAGCTCTGGAGGACAAATTCGTTCGCTTTCTTTCTTGCCTCTTTCTGATTCCCCATGTTTTTAAAAAATAAGACAGCACGGCAAATAAATATTAATTTTTTTGAGCACGCAATTTTTTTTTCGAAAAATCGAAAATCCAGCAAATTCTTCGTGCAGCTCAAGCCACAAGGACAATTTTGAGATCACTCCCATGTCTCAGTCTTAACTTCCGTTTCTCTGCTTGAAAATAGATTTCTTGTACTGCGAACACGTAAGTGTTCCTCCATCCTAACCTTAGTTACCCGACCTAGGGCTTAGTTAACTGAAGAAGTATTGTTTGTTCTACAATTTGTTCTACACTTACGCAACGTAGAGTACAAGGGTACCGTCTAAACCGTATTTGTAATATCATCATCGTACGCAACATCCGTAAGTACACATTTTAATTAATGCACGAATTACATTGTATTCTCAAGTCGTAATATTTGCCTTATTTGCTGTAGGCAAGAATAAGAAATGTAAAGGACGGTTCTCAACTAACACATACTACTGAGAAATTAATTAAGGACTAGTAGACTGACAAAGCGTTGCTATAATCCAAATTGAGCTTACGTTAGATAGTATGTAATATGGTTGTCGTTGTCGGGCAAAAGAATTAAGTTAAACCAGGAGTCATCCTTCACTATCACGCAATTTCTTGCTTAAAATAAGTGGAAGAATTGCAATTACTTTAACTGTAAGTAGTGAATAAGTATTAATGTGCTTTTAAAACATTTAATTGATTTATTATAATGATGGATATTATACACTATGAATTATAAAATACCTAGACGATATGGCTCATGTGAAGCTAAGTGTATTTTAAGTAATAATAATAATGATATATATTATGATACATAATGATATTTTTCAAAACAGGAAACACTACATCACAGTTTCTAAGAAATAG